>VMDO01003475.1:0-142569 GCA_007922755.1 Pedetes capensis
CTTCCTCTTCTTCTTCTTCTTCTTCTTCTTCTTCTTCTTCTTCCTGTGGTACTTGGGGACTGAACCCAGGGCCTTGTACATGCTTTGCAAGTACTCTACCACTGGGCTGCACCCCTGACCCTTTTTTTTTTTGAGACAGGGACTTACTGAGT
The DNA here is from genome assembly GCA_007922755.1 of Pedetes capensis. NCBI lineage: Eukaryota > Metazoa > Chordata > Mammalia > Rodentia > Pedetidae > Pedetes > Pedetes capensis. Next base: position 153 of record VMDO01003475.1, read on the forward strand.
TATGCAGGCTACCTCTGGCCTTGAACTTGGTTGGGATTATAGGAATGAGCCACTGTGCCCGGCTGTTATCCACTTTTCTTTTATGCAAATCGAACTCCTGTAGGTGGGATTGTTGTATAGACTGTGGGACATTGATTTTCTGATCTTAAACTGGGTTTTGAGTCAGATTTCTCTAAGAGGCCAAATGGTTCTCTGAAGAGAGGCTGGCTGGCTTCCCACTAGCTCAGCGCTGTTCGTGTGGCTCCTTCAATCCCAGCACCCCCTCTTCCTGCCTACATACCGTTAGTTACCAGACTCATGGATGAGAGAGCTGCCTTCACACCAGAGAGGATCTGGCTGGTAACATCGTGAGTCTCTACCAGTTATTTATGATGGCATTACCGGTGGTCCCCAACTATGTTGGCTCAACTGATGACTTTTAGACTTCGCTTTAGTGTGAAAGTGATCCAGTCACTCTGTTCTTCACTTTTGGTTTGGTATTCGATAAAGTATATGAGAAATTCAGCACTTTAGGCATCATGTTAGGTGATTGTGCCCAATGATTGGTTAACATAAGTATTCTAAGCACTTTTGAAGTAGGCAGTCTAAGCTACAACATCCAGTAGACTTGGTAGCTTTTAAAAACTTTAAAATTATTTATTTATTTATTTGATTATTTATTTGCAGTACTGGGGATTGAATCTAGGGCCTCACACATAATTTGCAAATGCTTTACCACTGGGCTTCACCACCAACCCACGTTTTATTTTTGATTTTGAGTCAGAGCCTTACTAAGTTGCATAGATTGCCCTGAACTTGAGATCTGCCTGCCTCAGCCTCCTGAGTTGCTGGGATTATAGGCATTTGCTATTGCTGTTGACAGCTTGCTCCATTTTTTTTTTGTTTTTTGTTTTGTTTGGTTTTTTTTTGGTACTGGGGGTTGAACTCAGGGCCTTGCGCCTGCATGCTCTGCAAGTGCTGGACCACTGAGCTGTACCCCCGGCCCATTTTTTTACTATTTGAGACAGGTCTCACTAAATTGCCCAGACTGCCTCTGGTCTCGAACTTGTGATCCTCCTGCCTCCACCTCCTGAGCCGCTGGGATTACAGGTGTGTGCCACCGTGCCCAGAGAAACTTGCTCCATTTTTGATGCAGGATATTTTTTAATTTACCATGGGTTTATGGGGATGTAGCTCCATCAAGTAGGATAACAAAAGGCAGGAATTGGTGGGGGAGAGATGACGATGTCAGCGTTATTACTTTTATAAAGCTATTTGTAATGCCTGCAGCTGTACCACTATGTGTCTGATACCATCAGATCTCAGAAGCTAAGCAGCGTCAGACCTGGTTAGTACTTGGATGGGAGACCTCCTGGGAATACCAGGTGCTGTAGTCGTGGGAGAAGTACTCGGCATCTACGTTATGCAGATGACATAACTCTGCTTGCTGAAAGTGAAGAGGATTTGAAACGTTTACTGATGAAGACCAACTTCGCAATGAGTGGAGAAAAGATTGAGATTGTCCATGATTTTGCTTTACTTAGTTTTACAATCAATACCCATGGAAGCAGCAATCAAGAAATCAAAAGTTGCATTGCTTTGGGAAAAGCTGTGGCAAAAAAATGTTTTTAAATTATTGAGAGGTAAAGATGTCACACTGAAGACAAAGGTAAGCCTGACTCATGCCGTGGTATTTTCAGTTGCATCATATGGTTGTGAAAATGACATTGAACAAGGGAGACAGAAGAATCAATGTTTTTGAATCATGCTACTGGAGACAATGATTGAATATACCATGGACTGCCAAAAGAACCAACAGATCTGTCCTAGAAATGCAACCAGAGTGCTTGGAAGCAAGGATGAGTAGACTGTGTCTTATGTATTTTGGACCTGTATCAGGAGGGACCAATCCCTGGAGAAGGACATCATGTTTGGGAGAGTGGCAGGTCAACAACAACAAAAAAGGAAAAGCCTCCACTAGATGGATTGACACAATGTCTGCAACAATGGGCTTAAACATAAATAAGATTGTGTGCCTGGTACAGAATCGGAGAGTGTTTCGTTCCACTGTACATGTTGTTGTTGTTGTTAGGTGCCTTCGAGTCGGTATCCAACTCATAGCGACCCTCATAGGGTTTTCAACGGCTGACTGTTTCGGGATTGCCTTGGGAGTGTATTGCCAGGGCCTTCTCCCATTTTTGCGGTGCTGGGAATTGAACGGGGGACCTCAGAGACTTCAGCGCAGTGCTCTACCAACTGAGCTAAATCCCAGCCCGCCTCCACTGTACATAGGATTGCTAAGAGTCAGACTCAACTTGATGGCACCTACCAACAACGATGACAAAGCTATTTGTGGGATTGCTTTAGTCGTGCAGGCCAGTGGGCTCGTTATCGCCACAGTTGGAGATAGGGTGTGCTGATTTACCTTCAGAGGGAGTGCTGAGCAACATGGGTCAGCGGCTGAGCAGCATGCCATTTGCAAGCAGGTAGGTCCCAGAAAGGAGAGGGGATGTTCTGAGCATGCTCTGCTCCTTCCCACCACCCAGTTGGTAAGTGGCTCCCTCTCCCCTAGAACAGCAATGAGCGCAATGATCGGAAGGAGAAAGGAGGGGTTGGTCTGGGGAAGGAGGGAGTCCTTCTGCATGGCAATCTTTGAAGTGAGGAGGAAGTGTCTGGCCCCGTCCCATATATGTAAACTCAAAACATGGCGTACCAAAGCCAGCATGTTATGCTCTGATCTGCATCGGATCCCTTGGCTAGGACCTAGATTTGTCTGTTCTTTCTATAGATCTCACATCACTGACTTACCTGCTCTGGGCAAGTCAAGTTCTCTCTGTGCCTCAGTTTACTCACTGCAAGCAGAGAGGTAATAAGAGCCATCATATTAGTAGGGTTGGTATAGAAGTTATTTTGTTCTAGTTAAGCAACCATTGCTTTTATTTTATTATGACTTTTATCAGTAGTACTTTTCCCTAGTACCAGGGGTTGAACCAGGGTCTTGCACACACTATGCAAGCACTCCACCACTGAGCTGCACCCTTGTCCCCCTCCCATTTTTTGAGATGGTCTTGCTAAGTCATGAAGGCTGCCCTTGACCTTAAACCTTCAATCCTCTGCCTCCACCTGCCATGTTGCTGGAATTACGGGTGTGCACCCTGGTTTAAATCTTGTTGTTGTTAGGTGCCGTTGAGTCGGTATCCGACTCATAGCGACCCTCTGTACAACAGGGGAAACACTATTGTCAGTGCTTCTCTGCTGTTCATAGGGTTTTCAATGGCAGATTGATTTTTGGGAGGGGGTTGCCAGGTCCTTCTCCCAGGTTATTAATAAATTATGCACTGCATTAAAAAAATCTAGCTTCTTAGAAGTACATGAAAATAGCTACATCCAGACAATGGAATATTACTCAGTGCTAAAGAAAGGTGCCGTCAAGCAATGAAAAGACACAGAGGAAACACAGATGTATATCACAAAGTGAAAGAAGCCAGCCTGCAAAGGCTACATGCTGTGTAATTCCCACTAGGTGACATCCCGGAAAAGACAAAACTATGGAGACAGGACAAAGGTGGCCAGGGGTCAGAAGGACGGAGGGACGAGCAGGTGGAGCACAGGGGATATTTAGAGCACCAAAGCGGCTCCGTATGGTCCAGGAGTGGCAGACGCATGTCATTATATGCAGCTGTCAAAACCCAGAGAAGGAACCCAGCGTGAACGCGAATGTAAAGTGTGGACTTTGGGGGATAATGATGGGTCCCCATGGTATCATGGGGTGTCAGAATCATTACACAGGTGTCTGCGGGATGCTGTTGGCGCATGGGGTGAGAGGCACATGGCAGCGCTGGGAACCTGAGGCCTGCTGAAACCCACGTGTGCGTACGGGACATGGAGAGGCGGGGGCGGCGCACTTAGCTCCCAAACTCTGTCGACCTCCAAGCGCTCCCTCCACATTGGCAGCCGCTCTGGGGTGGGCAGAGCGAGGGGTCTGCGGTGAGGACACCGGTTGCCGCCCTTTGCTGTCCCCTGCGTTCCGCTCCCTGTGCTGACCAGGAGCTCGGCCAGGTCAGCGCACCTCGGTCCTCGACGCGGGACGGTTATTTAGTCTAGTAACGCGCAAAGGAAATATCCGCTTGCACGTGAAAAATCTCTGGAATGTCTCTGCTCCTCTCTGCCCAACGTCCCTGTCTCTGCGAGCCTTCTGGAGAAGCCCCTGTGCGTGACCGTGGCCTTGTTTGGAGCGGAGCACCTTGGCCAGTCCAGGCGCCTCTGTCCCCATCGGGTCAGTCACAGCAGCTGCTGCCCCTGCCCCTCGGAGACTGGAGGGCACTGGCAGGAAGGGGTAGAGGGCTGGGGGATGGGGAGGAAGGGAGAGGAGGGGGAGGAGGAGGAGGGGAGGAGTCTCTAGATCGGATGTGCTGGGATGGCTTCCAGACAATCCCCAGCCCTGAAGCCCTGGCCCCTGGCTATCTTAGCCTCACGGCTTTTCATTCTGTAATTCAGGTGAGGACCATTTTGGATTTGGGGACGTGGACCCGTGGGCTTGCTTCCTGACACCCCCGGTCTCGGGCTCTTCTTCAGGCTGCTTTGCCTACACGTCACCCCTCTTCACCTCTGTCTGAAACCCTCTTTCCTGTCTGCGGCCCCCTCCCCAAAGGCCAGTGAGGGTGACAGACCTGAGTTTGTTTAGATTAGGCCTGCCAGGACCCATGGGGCGTCTAGGCCTCCCTGGAGCAATGGGGCGTGGCTTTCTTTTTAACATGAAGACAGGAGACGCTCTGCTTCCAGTTCCCAAGCAGCTCTGCCCTCACCCAGCACCGGGTCTAGCACCGTCTTCACTCCACCTGAGCCCAGGTTCAGCAGCAGAGGCAAAAGTCTGCAACCTCCCTCTCCTTTTTTTTTCTTTTTGTGGTTGAACCCAGGGCCTTGCGCCTGCATGCTCTGCAAGTGCTGGACCACTGAGCTGCGCCCCCAGCCCATTTTTTTTTTTTTATTTTACTTTTTGAGACAGGGTCTCATTAAATTATGCAGACTGCCTCTGGTCTTGAACTTGCGATCTTCCAGCCTCCGCCTCCTGACTGCTGGGATTACAGGCGTGTGCCACTGCGCCCGGTGGCCTCCCTCTCCTTTTATAAATGTCTTTCCCTTCATGCCAGCGAGCTGGGCTAAACCAGCCGAACCTGGAAAAGCGGACGGTGGAAAAGAACCCCAGGGCTAGAGGGCACTCTGTGGAAAACAAGGAGTACTCAAGTACCAGGTGCGATGCTTTTAAATAGAAACCTGCTTATGCTGCACTTAGAATAACAACAGCTGGCACTTTGAGGTCCCGGTTCTCTGCAGAAGACTAACGTTTAACTTCTAGACAGTTCCAGGCAGTCTCAACATCACGAGTTCCCTGTGGCAAATGCGGCAGCTCCACAGGCCATTCTGTCCACGCCTCTCAAGTTTCCAGTTTAGGAGTTTATTTTCTAAGTTCTATGCTAAACCTCTCACATTTCAACACACACACACACACACAAGGACTGTTTTTCAGAATGCAGTCATACATGGGAATTTTATGACATCAAGCCCTGAAAAATGTGGAAACTTGGGTTTCAAAATACTTGATGGGACAAATAATAAACCTCTTGATTTGCAATGTCTTTGCTTACGGCTCGTGTCAGCAACTGCGCCTGGCACGGGCTTCGCGGGCCGGGCTTTGGAGGCATGATGGAAGGTTCCTATAGGCCAAGGTTTGGCCCTGCAGCCTCTCCGATCTGGAAACATTTTCCCCTCACACAGGAACGGGAGAGGTTACTTTGGGGTCACCCACGAGCTCACAAAAGACTTCTTCAAATGCAAAGAAAAGAAGTTTGGATTTGTTGGGAGAACCCTATGAGCTTTCAAGTGATAAAGCTACGGGGGAGCCTGCACCCCCCATGTGTCTGGAGTGGGAGGGTGGCAGGTGCCCAGGAGGGATGGAAACCAGGGCCCTGGGGTTACGAGTGGGTGGAGAAGGGGCTGGAGCCCCGGCTTCCTCCAGGTATCCCCCAGGCAGACTTTCCAGTCGGGCTGTTGGCTGGGGTGGGCGGCCGTCGCTCGTCCTGCGGTTGGGTGTCAGCTCGCCAACCCTTTTTGGGAGGCTGGGGTGGTGGCCGCCTCCTTGCATGTGGCTCCCTTGCAGACCGTTCCACCAGCTCAGCAGCTCTGCTAACAAACAGGGAGGTGACAGCTCTGCAGATGGCTTTCCTCCCTGGGACGCGGAAAAAGGCATGGCCAGGAGGCCCCTGAGTGAGTAGACGCCCGTGTGCCGAAGCTACGTACATGTGCCGTCCCCTGTGCTCCGCTCCCTTTGCAGTGAGGCTTCCGCACGGGAGGCTCTTTTCTCCCAGTGACCCCACTTTCCCATGCCTACTGGAAATAACCAGAAGGGTGGCAAAGTGGCGGGACAGAGCACAGGGTACCGTCCTTCCCCTGCTCCTCCAGTCTCTGCGAGAAACCGGAAGACACGTCGGCCACCTTGAGCTTTAACAGTTCAGTCCCTTAAAATAGAACAAATTCCTCAATCACTGGAGAAACTTTGGTGACGTGCCCGGTGCCGGGGCCAGTGCCTGGCATGGCCGGTACGCTCAGGACGTACTGTGGAGTGAACACAACAGGCGCTGTGGGGCACTGGGCTGGGGCAGTGGACAGAAGTCAAAACTCACTGCCCACGCAGAGCCTGTTCCAGGGGGAGGGATCAAGGAGTCAGACAAGCCAGGTGCTATTTTCGAAGGGGATGGAAGCTCGGAGGAAATTCCCAGGCCTGGAAGGGTCTAGGAAGAAGTGGGGGCAGGGGCCTCAGCGGTAAGGGAGAAGGTGAGTAAAGATGGAAAGGAAGGGAGGAAGGGAGCTGTGTGGATGACCCTGGGAAGTGTTACAGGTGGAGGGAAGGGCATGTGCCAAGGCCCTGAGGTAGATGTGCGTGGCTCGTGTGTGTCAGCAGCCAATGTGGCTGTAACCCAATGGGCAGAGGACACAGACCATGAGACTGAGGGGGGGTGGCACGAGATTTATTCAAGGCTTTCAGTAGTCTGAATGTCCCCTCAGAGCCCGTGTTGGATGTCTGATCCCCAATGCAAAGGCATTGGAACATGGGTTTTTTTTTCTGGTTTGTTTTGTTTTTGCGACAGGATGTCACTACGTACCCCAGGCTGGCCTCGAACTCCTGGTCCTTCTGCTTCCCTGTGAAGTACTGCCGTAACAGGCCTGTGGCACCACACCTGGCTAAGGTGGGACCTTTACGAGGTGTTATATCACGAGGGCCCTCCCCTCTTGAATACAGTGACGCCGTCACAGCAGGAGTGGGGTCTCTGTGGAAGGACCAGGTTGGCCCCTGTCTTGTCTCTTCCCCACTCCCTCTCTCTCTAACACGTGGGTCCAGCTGCCATCAATTTCCGAACACCTCTCCTCACCTGAGGGTCGGCACCCCAGCAAGGTCTGAAGAACTTGCTTATGTGCAGTTCTGGGTAAAACCGCTTTCCTCAGGCACCCCGTGACCTGTCTCGGGCCCATATGCTCTGCCTGCCTGCTCTGCTTCCTCACCCAGCACCTGAACCGGTTGTCATTCTGCACCTGAGTCATCCAGCAGGGTGTCAGTCACGTCACTGCACCCTCTGCTCAGGTGGTCCTTTCTCTTGAATGTGCCCCTGACATCTTTGAAGATGGGCCTCGTCTGAGTCCACTCTGTGCTGCCCTAACAGACTGTCTGAGGCCAGATAACTTATGCTGAGCAGAAAGGAGGGCTCAGTTCTGGAGGCCAGGAAGTCCAGGGTGACAACCTCCTTATCTGAGTTCATGTCAGCCATGTGAGGCGCATTGTGCTGTCAGACCAGACGTGGGCCTTGGCAGTCATGCCCTGATGTGTCCACTCGGGGAACGAGCAAGCTGCGAAGTCCTCTGTAAGCCTGCACGGGCCTCCGAGTGAGTCTGGTTTTGCCTCCTATTCCCAAGTACCTCCTACTTCAGGATGTTCCCCCAGGCACCCCACGGGTGTTCTTAGGTGAAACCGTCACAGCAGAGGATGTTCACAATCACTGGTATTTTGGGATCCAAACCGGATCCCTCTCACTTAGCTTCCTGCTACCTCGTCACGCTAGCTTCAGGAAGTGTCGCCGGCTCAGACATGAGCACACACTTTCTTGCTGCCGCTGTCCTGGGCTATGTCATAGCTCAGGTCTCAGCTGAACAGGACAGGGATATTTCGGCCCCTTGCAGCTTCAAGAGGCATCTGTCATTGCTGTGGAGTGTCACTTGTCTCTTCTGTCCTCCCAGGAACCTCTGTGAATCAGAGAACGTCCCTCCATAAATGTGTGCTCTTAAAAGGAATGTTCTGGGCTCCCGGGAGCTTTTGGTTTTGTTCTTGCCGGTGTAGGGGGTTGGCTGAGAGAATGTTCTGGCCTGCAGGACGTCTTTACCTTTGGAGATGGCTTCTGAGACATTCTGAGTCACTCTCCTACCACCCAAGCAGAGCCATCCTGGAAATAAATAATTCAAAAAACAAAACAAGAAAACCCAAAGCTGCCCTGTTTCCTGGCAGATCTGTAGCTCGAAGGGGGGTGGCCAGGCACACGATGTGGCAATACCGAGGGGGCAGGTTGAAGACAGAGCCGCTCTGCTGCAGGAAACTGGGACTCGGTGACAGTGCTTCAAGACTGCAGCAGGGCTGCGTCTGCTTCGCCAGGGAGGTGGGAGAGGAGCCAGGGCCCCAGAAGACGCCAGGTCCAGTGTAACCTGGGTTCACTGCAAGCAGGTTGCCCCGAGGCCAACAGCTAAGAGCCCGGCTGCAGTGGGAACGCTGTCTGCTGACCAGCAGCTCGGGTCCTGTGCTGAGCCCCAGCTGTGCTGGGAACTGACCTCATTCATGAAGTAAACACTGAATCAGATACCAGCAGGCCTAACCCCGGTGGAGTGGAAATAACAGGGACCTTTCCATAATTACGGAGCGGCCAGTTGGCCTTGGCAAGGGGACTTCGAGAGATGTCAATCGGAATGAGTTCATTATCTTCCCTTGCCAACTTCGTCGGAAGCCAACTGCCTTGTTGCGGTTGAAATGATTTGTGTTAAAGCGCCTCGCTTACATCTCGGTTGGTAGATTCCAAATAATGTACTGGAAAGCGGTGTCGTCTAGCAACTGGGAGACAATAGTGGGAACAGTACTGGGGACCCGGTGACGGGCGCCAGGGCCTGGCTGCATCTCTCACTCGTCCACGTGGGGAGGGGGAAAGCTTTGAAAAACTTTTGTCACTGGTTGAAGGAGCCAGGAGTCACTCCTCAGCCTCGTGAGGCTGTGCCCATGGGCGTGGGCTATACAGAGTGGGTCTGTCTTGTGTTATAGTCCTGGCTGGGATCTGGGGCCCTGGGGTTTATGTGGCCTGCCTCATGGTCACAGACACTCACCACAGGGTACACAGTCCACTTGGGGTTACTCAGAGCCCACGGGCCCAAGGGACAGGCCATTCACACCCCCAGCTTCCTTTTCTCACTCTGTCTTTTCTTGCCATCTGCCTTGTTCAGGAGACGGAAGAGGTAATTCATAGGCCAGTGTGACCGAGGCCACTGTTCACAGTGAAGTTTCACAGTTTGTTGTTGTTGTTAGGTGCCATTGAGTTGGTATCCGACTTATAGCGACCCTCATAGGGTTTTCAATGGCTGTTTCGGGATTGCTTTGGGAGTGGATTGCCAGGTCCTTCTCCCATTTTTGCGGTGCTGGGAATTGAACTCAGGACCTCAGAGACCGCAGCACAGGGCTCTACCGACTGAACTAAATCCCAGCCCTTTCACAGTTTAGGGGAGAAATAATTTCCAACTATTCCTTTCTTATCCTCACTCACATAGTGAACAGCAGGACATTTCCATCCAGAGCCTGAACTCTGGAGCCAGACTGCCTGAGTTCCTACCCCTGCCCTACCTGTTGTGAGAAGTGTGACCTTGGGCATGTCACCTCACTCCTCTTCTGTGCCTCAATTTCCTCATGTATAAGAAAATGAGGTGAAGACAGCACTTGACGTATGGGGTGCTGTGAGCACTAAAAGGTTAGTTGGTGGGATGTACTCAGAACTGTGCCAGCCCATAGCAGGAGCTCAATAGTCCGCCTGTGCTGCTATCACAAAATACCACAGGCTGGGTAATTTATAAACAATAGGAATCTATTTCTCACCATTCTGGAGGCTGGGAATCCAAGGTCAAGGCCCCAGCATCTGGTGAGGGGTTTCTTGCCGCATCCTCAAGGGACAAAAGGCAAAGGGAAAGAGGCCCAAACTCACACCCTCAAGCCTTTTGATAAGGGCACCTAATCCCACTGCGACTCTCGTGACTTAACAGCATCCTAAAAGGGCCATCTCTCAATATCACACTGTGAGGATGGAGTTCAATACGAATTTAAAGGGGACACCCCTCATTCACTCCACGGCAGCCTTTACCATCATAATGACTGTCATTGCTAGCCTGAAGGAGCAAGAACAGGCAAGAAAGGCCATTTGTAAATCAGTTACTGGTAAGTTTAAAAGATGCAAATCAATAACTACATTCCAGGCCGGGTCACCAGAGCTGTGACTATGTCATGATGTCACTTACGTGAGCAATCTAGTTTCTCTTTTAGTTCCTCGATCTGGTGCATGGGTTAACACTTCCTGTTGTTTCCTTGGAACCATCTGGCCTGACCTTGATGTTGAAATCCAGGAGGCCCCACCATGGGCTCTCATTCCCTTTTGAGGTGGTTCTGTGGACGAGGTATCTACAGGACCCTTTTACAGGGCCGGGGGAGCTGTTTTGTCCTGGCTTCTCATGACTCAGTGGCTGCCATTTGTCACTCTCAGACAAAGCCATTCTCCCTGTTTCCTTTTGATGTCGTCACAGCTATTAACCCACCCTTTTCCCGTCACGCTGGCCTCATCATCTGGGTGCCTGGAACAGGAGGCACTCCCAGTGGACTGAGAGAGAACTGAGCCAGGCGGCAGGAGGCACAGGCTCAGCAGGACGGGACGCTCCGAGCACCTCTGGCCTTGACAGTGCTTGGAGGAAGCATGGAGAATCAAGGCCAAGGCTCTACATTTTAAAATCTCATGGACTGGATGAGCTGCGTGCCAATCCTGGGCAAAATTCTGGAGTCTGATGATCAAGTGGTTGGCTGGCCAGTGTGAGGAAGGGGCAGTGGTAGGGAGAAGGGAGGTCTTTGGTAGTTCCATTAGATGTGGTGAGTGGGGTGAACACTTCACCATGTGCCAGGGCTTCTGACAACAATCTGACCACTTCTCGTGAAATCCCCGTGGGCAAAACACTTTCAAAAAGGCTGCGAAAGCTTGGAGGGACATCTCTGTAGAAGGTGACAGCACTTGCTCAAGGCCACACAGACAGTTAGGGCCAAGGCTGGAGTCCGTCCTAGGTCCCGTGTCCCAGGGGAAGCCTCCTCACGTCCCCAGGACTCCCGAGCACGGTGACACGGAATTGTAACAGCAGACAGGACAGTGTCATCCCGAAGCATTTTCCGGTGGCATGCCAAGAAATTCTGTTCTTGGCCTTAAACTCTTTAACATTCTATCAACAACTCGGATAAGGCCAAAGATAACTGCTTATCAACTGTGTAAATAACACCAGACTGGGAAAGATGGCCAGTGTGTTGGAACTGCAGGATCAGGATCCAAAATTATCTCAACAGGAAGGAATGATTGGCTGAGTCCAGCAAGATAAAATTTAACAGGAATACATGTAAGGTCCTGTTTTTAGCTCCAAAATTCGATTGCAAAAGTGCAGGATGTGTTTGGGAAACATATTCGATCTTAACCTTAATCAAAGAAATGCAAATTGAAGTGACCATGAGATAATCATTTTTCCCTTATCAGATTGGCAAGGATTAAAAGAATGTAAATTCCCCAGTTAGCGGCTAGGGCGTGGGGAAACAGACTCTCTTGTAAACCACTTGTGGGCGTATCCACAACAATACCCTTTCTGGGGGGTAATCTGGAACCAGAGCAAAAATTTTAAAATGGACTGTTTGTCCCAGAAGTTACAGAAATGTATCCTCGGGTGTGAAAGGACTTATCCACAGGGCTATTGATAAAAAGCACCATTAAGACAAGAAAAACACTTTAAAGTTTTTAAAGGAAGGGGAGGCGGCCAATCTGCGAACAGAAAGGTGACACACAGCTATTGTCAAATAATGGCCAGCGTCGTCGTGAAGAGGAGGAATCCGGACCTGTGTAGCTCCTGAGGGCAGACATAAAGAGCAGCACTGTGCCTTACAATACCAGGAGCCGTGAGAGAGACTTGACCTCATGGTGCAAAGCAGATTCCTCCAGTTCCTTCTGCCCAGCACCAGGAGGGGCCACCTTAGCCGTTCTTCTGTCAAAGATGTGAAGGAGGTCGGTCAGGCAGAGTGGCTTAGCTACCGGGCTGAAATGCTTGTGTGGCTCCTTCCAACCTCGGCTGCACTGATCCATCCAAGGCAGTTGCCACTCAAATTAGGGGTGGGCGGGCGCTCACATCAGGTTCCTTTTTGAGGGTGAAATGAGGTGTCTTCCTGCCAGCCAGAAGCACTCTTACCGAGAGCCGCCATCTTTCCTCCCGCTCAGATCTTTTAGTTCTGTGTAGCAATAGCTTGATGGTAAACCTAAGAGAACCTTTTAGCTGAAGCTGAAGAACAGAAATAAAGGCTGAGTGCTCCTTCTTAATCATTTAGTGCACTTGGGGTTCCGCAAGACAGACCTATGAACTGTTGCGCTGCCCATCTCTGTCACTTCTCTTTCACGTTGCTCTCCTCTAAAACTCTGCCTCAATCAGCAATCACCTGTCTAACTATAGGACATCCAGCACCTCTGAACAGAGAAGCAGTTAGGACCTTGCGAGGCTTACCCTGAGCATTCTCTTAACTTTGCCTATCGCTTCAGTTCACTAGGTTTTTCCCAGCTGCTTTGTCACCCCGTACTTCTATCAATCATGCCAGTGGCCTGTAAGAAAATTATCTGTCAGGAATCCTTTAAGGAGCACTTACTTAGAAGGAGACACCATGTACTATGCCACGTGGTCCTCACTTTCACAAAACGTTTGGCTGGGGATAGCTTCCCTCCAGTCCATTTGTAGCCAAAGTAATCTTTTTTCTCTTCTTTTCTCTTTTCCTTTCCCTTTCTTCTATTTTTCTTTCCTCTCTTTTTTTTCCGCAGTATTTGAGGGTTGAGACCAGGGCCTCACATATACTTTGTAAGCATTCTACCACTGGCTGTGCCCCCAGCCCGCCCTTCCTTCCTTCCTTCCTTTCTTCCTCCCTCCCTTCTTCTCTCCCTCCCTCCCTCCTTTCCTCTTTCTTTCTCTCTCTCCCTTTTTCTTTTCCCTCCCACCCTCCTTGCCTTCCTTCCTTCCTTCCTTTCTTTTCTTTTGAGACAGTGTCTTGCTACGTTAGGCAGGCTGCCTCCAGCCTCGAACTTTCAATCCTCCTGCCTCAGCCTCCGGAGTTGCTAGGATTATACATGTATGCCGCGGCACCCGGCTTCAGAGTAAACTTTTCATGACACAGTTCTTACCACATCGTTCCCAGGACAACCCTAAATGACCCGCAAGGCCCCGAGCCTCAGCTGCTCCCCACGCAGCCCCCTGCATATCTTGTATTAAGGCCCCTCGTTCTGAGCTCACACCACATGGGCCTCCGACTTCTTCTCCCTTTGTCACATTCCTTCCAGCCATAGGACTTCTGCACATATTCTTCCCTCTGCCTGGAAGGTCCCTTTGTCCCATTTCTCCTTCCAACCATCCTCTGGATCTAAGTTAATGTTATGAGCTGAGTTGTGCTCCCTCCCGGCCGCAAACTCACAGGTGAAAGCCTAATCCTTGGTATGTCAGCAAGTGACTGTATCTGGAGACAGGGCCTTTTAACAAGGGAATCACATGAAGATGAGGTCATTAATCTGGGCATGGTGACACAATCCTGTAGTCCCAGCTATTCACAAGGCTGACATGGAAGGATCACTTGGGCCCAGGAGTTTGAGACCAACACAGAAAGATCCTGTCTCAAAAAAATACAAATTAAGCTGGGCGTGGTGGCTCATACCTGTAATCCCAGCGGCTTGGGAGGTGGAGGCAGGAGGATTGCAAGTTTGAGACCAGAGGCAGTCTGCGTAACTTAATGAGACCTTGTCTCAAAAAAAAAGTACAAAAATGGGCTGGGGGTGCAGGTCAGTGGTCCAGCACTTGCAGAGCATGCAAGCGCGAGGCCCTGGGTTCAACCCCCAGTACCACAAAAAAAAAAAAAAAAAAAATTACAAATTAGAGTACAGACTGCTGTGTGTCCTAAGAGATCATTGGGCCACCAGGGGTGCGTGCAGAGGGAACACCATGCGAGGGCACAGAGACATCAAGGGCAGAGGTCTCAGAGGAAACCAGACCTGCTGACACTTGGTCATGACTTCAGGCTCCCGCACTGTGAGAAAACCCCGGCTGTTTAAACTGCCCAGTCTGTGGCATTTGGTCAGGGCAGCCAGGGCAGACTGTCTGGCAGGAGAAGTCACCCCTGCCGCGAGGCTCTTCCCCATCCTGTCCCTTTTAGCACTCTTGGCTTGTCTTTCATCACACTTGTCACAGTTTGTAAATAACCATGTGTGTAGGTGACACTATGGCAGTGCCTGCTTCTCCTTCCTCAGTGCAGACCCCAGGGGAGTGAGGATGACTATGCATTGAGGGCCTCTGCTGTGGTCCCAGCCACTGGCCTGGTGCCTGCTGGGCATGCAGGGAGATCTCCATATGGCTGAACGGAAGGCTAAGGGATTATTTTGCTCGTATTAAAAATGAAGAAATTGAGCCGGGTGCAGTGGCGCACGCCTGTAATCCCAGTGGCTTGGGAGGCAGAGGCAGGAGGATCGCAAGTTCAAGACCAGGGGCAGTCTGTGTAACTTAGCAAGACCCTGTCTCAAAAAGTAATAACAATGGGCTGAGGGTGCAGCTCAGTGGTCCAGCACTTGCAGAGCATAGAAGTGCGACGCTCTGGGTTCAACACCCAATACCACAAAACAAAACAAAACAAAAATGAGGAAATTAAGGTTTAGGAAGAGTAAAATTTCTTAAATGTTACAAAGCAACTGAATGGCAAAGGGAGACCAGAACCCCAGCCCCTATCGCTGCAGCTCTTATCCACTTCTTACCCCTCCCACTTTCTCCATAGAGCCTATTGAGTGCCTACTATGTGCGAAATTCTGTGTAGGAACTGGGGATATGGCAACAACAGACAAACTCCCGTGTTCATGTGGAGGGATAGTGCATAAGATAGAGAGGTAAACTGAGTCAAGCACTGAAGGAGGCGTGGAAAGGAGCCTTGGGGATTTTTGAGGATGAGTTCCACACAGAAGTAACCGTTAAGTTCAGGGTCCTGTAGGAAGAAGGAAGCCTGGCACACGGCCAACATGGCTGAAGTTAGATAAGTGAGGGAATCACGAATAAGGAGAGGCCCAGCGCTGTTCTTAGAGCCTGGTCGCGTAGGATCTTTCTGGCCACGGTAAAATTTTGACTTTTACTCCAAGGGAAAGAGGAATGTTTGGAATGTTTTGCACAAAGGAGGGGCATGAAATGACTTAAGAGAATTACTTGGGTTATGCGAGCAACTGATGGGGAGAAGGGCCTGTGTAGAGCAGGACAATTATAATCATCTGGTGAGAGGTGAGGGAGGTCCCAGATAGCATCACGGGAGGCTGGAGGCTGCAGATCTGTATCTGCTGGGATCACTCCCATGCACCCATGCATGCTAGGCAAGTGCCCTACCACGGAGTCAAACCCCAGCCCCCAATTCTGAATATATTTTGAAGAAAAAGCCAATAGGGAGCTGGGCAAGGTGGCGCAGGCCTGTAATCCCAGCAGCTGGGGAGGTGGAGGCAGGAGGATTGCAAGTTCGAGACCAGAGGCAGTCTGGGTAATTTAGTGAGACCCTGTCTGAAAAAAGTAAAAAAAATGGGCTTGGCATGCAGCTCAGTGGTCCAGCACTTGCAAAGCATGCAAGCACGAGGCTCTGAGTTCAACCCCCAGTACCACAAAGAAAAAAAAAAAAAAGCCAATAGAATTTGCTGACAGACATGTGGGATGATGGAGCAGTTTTCAGCATGGAGCCTGAGAAGCTAGGATCGGATGTGCCATTCTGAGTGGAGGAAACATTCCAGTCTGTAGGTATACAGACTAGAGACATCGGTATATAGATGGTCTTTGTTATGGTGGCTGTTAGGTGCTGTGGAGTCTAGTCTGACTCACAGCAACCCTATGTACAACATAATGAAACACTCCCCAACACCTTGCCATGCCTGGCACTATGCCAGTGCTTCTCTGCTATTCACAGGGTTTTCAATGGCTGATTGTTTTGGAGTGGGCTGCCAGGTCCTTCTCCCAAGCCTATGGCAGTTGGTATTCCCATGCAGTCTCCCATCCAAGGACTAACCAGACACCACGTTGCTTAGCTTCCAAATCTGATGGGATCAGACACCACAGTGATGTGGCTGCAGGCAGATGTTCTTTGTTGTTGTTGTTGTTAGGTGCCTTTGAGTGGGTATTCGACCCATAGCGACCCTACTTACAACAGGTGAAACACTGTTGTCAGTGCTTCTCTGCTATTCATAGTGTTTTCAATGGTTGATTGTTTTTGGGAGTGGGCTGCCTGGTCCTCCGCCCAAGCCTACAGCACCTGGTGTTCCCAGGTGGTCTCCAAGTACTAACCAGGTCCAACTCTGCTTAGCGTCTGAGAGCTGATGGGATCAGATGCCACAGTGGTACAGCTGCAGGCAGATATTCTTTAGACCCATGAAAATGGATGCGGGCATCAGGGGTCAATTGAAAAGAAAGAAGTCCAAGAAGTCTGTGGTACACTGCTAAAATGTACAGGCTTTAGAGATCTAGGGGAAAGAGATGGAGCCAGGAAATAAAATGGAGAAGGAGGAGCCAGGGATGGAGGAAGAAAATCAACTGTGTGTGATCTTAAAAGCTGAGTGAAGAAAGTTTCACACAGAGTTAGAAATGGTATCAAATGTCACCGATACAGCAGGTGAAGAGTAAGACTGGGAAGAGACAGAGTGTAACAGAAGGTTCACTTGAGTGGGAGGAGAGAGAACAGATACTCTTTTGGGGATTTATATT
This sequence comes from Pedetes capensis, assembly GCA_007922755.1. Lineage (NCBI taxonomy): Eukaryota > Metazoa > Chordata > Mammalia > Rodentia > Pedetidae > Pedetes > Pedetes capensis. The sequence continues at coordinate 17,238 of VMDO01003475.1, forward strand.
TAGGAAAAGATAGATGGGTGAGAGATGAGTCATGAAAAGGTTTTCTTGGGGTTGTTGTTATTAGGTGCCTTTCAGTGGGTATCCGACCCATAGTGACCCTACTTACAACAGGTGAAACACTTATTGTCAGTGCTTCTCTGCTGTTCACAGGGTTTTCAATGGCCGATTGATTGGGAGTGGGGTTGCCACGGCCGTCTCCCAAGCCTACCGCACCTGGTGTTCCCAGGCGGTCTCCCATCCAAGGACTAACCAGGCCCGACCCTGCTTAGCTTCTGAGATCTGACAGGATCGGATGCCACAGGGCTATGGCTGCAACAAATCTCTATGCTGATGGAAAAGACCTGTCACGGAGAAACTGAAGCTCAAAAGGGGGGATACCCCTGGCACTAGTTTCCTGATCTCCTTCCTACCCCCAAGCTGCTTAAGCGATAAACTGAAGTCTCCCGGGGGTCTCCTGCATTACACGGAAGCTGACCTAGGGTAGTTTGAAATGTTAAATATGGGGGGATCAGCCCGATATTCAGTGCTTTAGGCCAAGAAGCTCCTCACATCGACTTCTGGGCCCCCGACTCTGGCTCTAGGGGACTCCCGGGACTCACCTACGGGGACAGCATCCACGCTGACAGTAGCTCAGGGAACCTACGTCGTGAGCGCAGCCGCAGGGTCTCCCGCGCGCTTTTGAAAGCCACCAACGTCAGCTGAGCAGCTCTTGTCCAATCCCGTCTCGGGGGCCGGGCTCGACGTACTGTCTCCATAGCAACGCCGTCGCCCTTCCGCACTCGGGGACGTGGGACCGCGGGAGGCGCTCTCGGATGACGTCACGCGCCCGCCTGGGTAGAAGGGCTCCGCGGACCCGCAGGTATGAAAAAGAGCACGACCTGGGGCACTGCGCATGTGCCAGCTCCGGTTGGCGCGCGCGTAGCTGCTCTGCTCCTAGGCTTGAGGATGAGCGCTCGGTGGCTGGAGCTGCGTTTGCGGTCGACCCGCGTGTGCTCCTGTGCCTTTAATCCTAGCTAGAGAAATCACCCGAGATGCTGCAGTTTCTGTCTGGCTTTCTCGGAGCCGCCTTGCGGGCGGATATCCGGGAAGCAGACGACTCATTCACTGCTTGTCTCTTCCATCTCCTGGCGTTGCACCCACAATGCCACCAGCCAGTAGGATCGTGCTAGTTGAACTCACGAATCGCTCTTGCCAGCAAGCTTCCTTTCGCAGGTGCTCCTGAGTGCTGTGCCCTGGAGACAGCAGCAGCCATGCTGTCTGTAGCTGGGTGTGTCAAGTAAGCTCTGGCTAAAGATCTGGGCAGTTCCGCTGTGGGTCGAGGACTTGAGCGTGGTGCTTTCTACCTTTTGTGAGATTTTCAGCCGAGGCCCAGACAGTTGACTTTGCCTAGTAACTGATTTCTGGAAAAATCAAGTGTCGCTGTTCTAAAACCCAGGATTCCTTTGCTGGATTCTTTATTCATTCAGTGACATTGATGGAGCACCTGTCCTGTGCTCTGCACTGTGTTGGTTCTGGGGCTCCTCCAGTGAAGACAGTACAATCTCTGCCATGAGTGATGGATAGCACATTTCATCAGTTAATTACAGAAACATATTGAACTCCAACTGTGTGCTTGGCACAGTTTATTACTGTTCTTGAAACAATAAAGTGTGATCTAGGGCCTAGCAGGAGGCTAGGAGTTGACCTGAATGAGAACGTAGGCCTGACTTCTTACTTGCTGTGTGATCTTAGATGAGCTGCAACCCTTCCTCCATGTAGATTTCATGATTCTTAAAAATGGGCATCATAAGCCTGGCCCCATGTCACACAACGGTAATCCTAGTGATTGGGGAGGCTGAGGCCGCCTGTGCAACTTAGTGAGACTCTGTCTGAAAAAATAAATAAATAAATAAATAAATGTAAGAGAAGCCAGGTGCTATGGCCACATCTGTAATCCTAACAACTGGGTAGGCGGCAGAGGCAAGAGGATGGCAAATTCAAGACCAGAGACAGCCCACATAATTTAGCAAGACGCTGTCTCACAATAAAAAGTTGAAAAATAGGCTGGGGGTACAGCTTCAGTAGGACAGCACTTTCATAGCGTGCCAGCTTGAAGCCCTGGGTTCAACCCCCCCAGTACCACAAGAAAATTAAAAGGTAAAAATTAAAACAGGGCTGGAGTGCAGCTTAGTGGGTGGAGCACCTTGGCTCAACTCTCAGCACTTAAAAAAAAAGAAAAAGGAAGAAAGGCAGGAAGGACATCATGCCCTCCCCCAAAGGGTAATATAACAGTTAAACCTAAACTCTGGGCGTGGTGTCGCTCGCCTGTAATCCCAGCGGCTCGGGAGGCGGAGGCAGGAGGATCACAAGTTCGAGACCAGGAGTAGTCTGCGTAATTTAGCGAGACCCTGTCTCAAAAGGTCAAAAAAATGGACCGGGGGGCGCAGCTCAGTGGTCTAGCACTTGCAAAGCATGCAGGTGCGAGGCCCTCTTCTTCAACCTGCAGTACCACCAAAAAAAAAAAAAAAGTTAAACCTCATGGTGCAGTTTGGGGAGCCTTTTCTTTCCACTTCCTTATATTCCTTCCCTTTAGAAGACTGGAGGGACCCCAACAAACTGTTTCTCAGCCCTCACACAGAAAGCAGCACCCCTAGTGGGAAAGCAGCCCCCGATCTACACATGGCCTTAGCGGTCACCCGCAGATTCTTGTCCAATTGTCGTAAAAGCAGCTTGTGCAGATGCTGCGTTCTGCGAGCCTGCAGGCTGAGGCCGAGTTATATTTACGCGGAGCCCTCCCATCGCATCTTCAGACAGTGACTCGAAAGCCATCTCAGCCCAGAAAGAAAATCTCTCCCTCTTTCCATTGCAGTGACTTTCGGCTAACTGTGAGCCAGGTGTTGGAGGGTGGCCTGGCGCCCGGGTCACATCTTGCCTGTCTTACTGTCTGAGGAGTGGCCATGTTCTGTGAGGGCTGGAGAGTCAGTGTCTGGCTTCCTTGTCACCACAGCGTCTGTGGTTTCCAACCCTGTCTGCATCCGAGTCCCCGTAACCGACAGCGGGAGAGAAAACAGACGCGTCCGCAGGCAGCCACACACAGCCACCCAGACTCGCACGGCCTTCAGAGGAAGTGGAGCACCAGATGTTCTGGGTTTCCTGTTCGATGCTTCCACAGCTGGTCGGCTCTGTGGCTGTGGTTTGTCTGTCTTGGGCTCATGTGAGAGACAAAAGCCGGGCTGACGGGAAATCTCTCCTCCTGCCCCTCCTTGCTCCCCCAGATCTGACTGATCAGTTACACAGAAATCTGGCAGTTCAGAGATGTCCCGAAACACTCAGAGCTAGATTCTCCCAGGAGCAGGCTGAATCCCCTTGTCCAGGAGGAGCAGCCCAGAGGCTGATGGTTGGCCCTCAGGGGACCTGGGGATGATGGAAACCTCTCCAGATATCCCATTCATCTGCACTGCCATCTGGGTGGAAGCTGAGGCCAGCTTGCTACAGACTCGAGAGCCCGGATGGAGCAGCAGCTCTAAACCATTCAGCAAGGGCTGGAGTGGTAGCACGTACCTGCAGTGCCCGCACTTGGGAGGCTGAGGCAGGAGGCTTATTAGAGCCCAGGAGTTCAAGACCAGCCTGGGCAACTTAGGGAGACCCGGTTTCAAACAAGCAAACAAACAGCACTCAACACATGAGGGAAGGGGTGAGGAACAGGGAACTGCTTCTTTGGAAGTTGGGTGTAAAAGCCCCAGCTTTGCATCACTTTTCATACGGGGCGTTGGACTCTCACTGGGTTTGAGGCAGCACTGTTGCTGATTTGCTTGGTGCAAGCAGGTAACTTAACTTCTCTCGTCCCCTTTTCCTCGTCTGTAAAATGGACATGGTAACATCTACTTCACAAAGATGTGATAACGTACATAGATTTGCTTGCCTGTCTTGCCCATAGTAATTGCTCAATAAATGCCAGCCCCCAATTGTCTCCTTCCAACACGGCAGTTTATTTAAGGAGACTCATTGCAAAATACACAAAGTAAAACAGGAGACAAACAACACATTGCCACTGGGACACCCGGCGGGTGGAGCAGTATAGTAAGAGTAGTGGCATTTGGGACGGTGTCGATTGCAGGGGGAAGTTGGGGAAAGGCTGTGGAGTAGGGTTGGTGTCTGCAAGTGGAGGGGAGAACAGGCAAAGTGCCCCCTCCCTTCACTCAAGAGTGATCTTAATGATTATGAGTGCCATTCGGTTTGCATTGGAACCTGGGCAGCTGGGACCCTTGTGCAGAGCCCGCTCCTCTAGCAGTGTCCATGCTAATCCTCGTCTAGCTCCATCTGTCCCTGTGAGACAGGCATCCACAGCTGAGGGTAATCAGGAGGGTTGCTGCCTCTGAAGCCTGACCCACTAGGTTCAGATGTCAGCTCTGACACTTATCAGCTCTTTAAGCCAGGCAAGTACTTCACCTCTCTTTCTCACTTATAAAATGGGTACAATAATAACCACATCATAGGGTCATTGTGTTGGGATTTAGCTCAGTCGGTAGAGCACTGCTCTGCAGTCTCTGAGGTCCCGAGTTCGATTCCCAGCACTGCAAAAATGGGAGAAGGACGTGGCAACCTACTCCCAAGGCAATCCCGAAACAATCTGCCATTGAAAACCCTATGAGGGTCGCTATGAGTCAGATCCCGACTCGACAGCACCTAACAACAACAACAAGGGTCATTGTGAGGATGAAATGAGTGAATATGTGAAAAGCACCGAGAATTGCTCTTGGCACGTGGTGAAAGATCAGTGAATGATATCTGTCCCAAGTGCGGATGTTTTTGATTCTTACAGCAGCCTAGCCACAGGTTGTTGTTGTTGTTGTCAGGTGCTGTCAAGTCGGTATCGGACTCATAGCGACCCTGTGTACAACAGGCAAAACACTGTTGTCAGTGCTTCTCTGCCGTTCATAGGGTTTTCAACGGCGGATTGATTTTTGGAAGTGGGTTGCTGGGTCCGTCTCCCAACCCACAGGTAGAGTCTGTTATTAGCTCCATTGTACAGATGAGAAAACTGAGGCACAGAGAGGCAAAGTAATGCTTGCAGGGTTGCACAGTAGCAAAGCGGAGACTTGACTTCAGATCTAGCCAGTTCTTTCTGATGCACGAGGTTTTAACCAGTGCCTCAGTTGCATCTTTTTGCCCCGCTAGAGTTCTCCACCCTGCACCTCCACATCTGCTCCCTGCCTGCTGATGCTCAGCCTCTTCCTGCATCTAGGATCTCACTACCTGCGGCCCCAGTTGGGTTTGCTCTTTCAGGTCAAAGTCTTGACTCTTGACTAATGTTTGCCTGAAAATCTTCCCGTGCAGAGTGGCCTCTTGCAAGCAATTATGCCTAGCCAGGAAGAGCCCGAGGTAATGCGTGAGAAATCTCAAGGGTTCTGGGACTATTTATTTGTGTTTTAACCCAACAAAATGATTCTTTTCGGGAAATGTCAGCCACAAAGAGCAGTCTGGCAGGGGAGACATTTTTGTATATGCTGTTTGGGGAGATGATCTCTGTTGCACCCACAAACCCCACCATGCTCCATCTGTCCTTACCATATGGGGCCGGCCAAGTTGGTGAGAGGCAGCAGCATGGTGCCAGGCTCTCAAACATAGCATACTTACTGCCTTTAAAGGTGCAGACCCCAGGACCTGCTAGAGTGGGAGTGGCCTTTTGAGAATATTGGCATCGCTATTGCCAGGTGCAGTGGCGCACGCCTGTCATCCCAGCGGCTCAGGAGGCGGAGGCAGGAGGATCGCAAGTTCAAGACCAGAGGCAGTCTGCGTAACTTAGCAAGACCCTGTCTCAAAAAGTAAAAAAAAAAAAAAAAATGGGCTGAGGGTGCAGCTCAGTGATCCAGCACTTGCAAAGCATGCAAGCATGAGGCCCTGGGTTTAACCCCCAGTACCGCAAAAAGAAAAAAAAAAAAAAAGAAAGAAAGAATATTGGCATTGTGACAAGAGACACAAGCCTAGGTGCAAATACTTGAATTAGCTGCATGACCTTGGACTTAATCCATCTGAGCTTCACTGCACTCATCTTTTAAGTAGGAATTAAGCTCCTCCCACCCAACTCACGGAGGACCATCCATGACAGTGCTCATGTGCTGCAGAGAAACAGAGGAAGACCCAGGCCCAGGCCTCAGAAAAGTTCCTGAAATTTTGGGGGCCCCTGGCTGTACGCTGATAAGCACTCTTTGGGGTGAAGGCTGTTTGGGCCGGAGGGGAAATACTGTTTTCATCTCATGCATGCTGGTGTCTCCAAGTGAACAACATGGCCAAGCGACGTCGTGCGAGTATAAGCTGGCTGCATCAGGGGTCACCCGGTGATGCTGCAGTAACCATAGCCCCCGCACCCAGTGGCCGAACTCAGCAAAAGCTTAATTCTTGCTCCCGTTGCGTGTCCCAGAGGGTTGGCACGTAATGCTCCTCCACAGATCCACTCACGGAGCCAGGCCAACACAAGTGGCCCCATCTTGTAGCTGCGCCCTCTGGAGCACACCTCCCCAGGCACAGGGGCTGTGAAAGAGACCCGAGATGGGGTGGAGGCTTTTTACAGCACAGGTCCCTTCTGCTCAGTTTCATTGGCCCAGACTCTGCCCATGGCACAGCCAGGACACGCATGGGAGCCGCACGAGCAGGGCTATTTCTATCCCCAAATATTTCCAGAACTCATTTTTGCTTTTTTTTTTTTTTTTTTTTTGGTACTAGGGGTTGAACCCAGGGCCTCACACCTGCATGCTCTGCAAGTGCTGGACCACTGGGCTGCACCCCCAGGCCCCCCCCCCTTTTTTTTTTCTTTTTTACTTTTTGAGACACGGTCTCGCTAAATTACTCAGACTGCCTCTGGTCTTGAACTTGTGATCCTCCTGCCTCCGCCTCCCAAGCCGCTGGGATTACAGGCATGCGCCACCGCACCCGGCTTGTTTTTGTTTTTGAGACCTGGTCTTTCCATATGCCCGGCTGGCCTGGACCTCACTATGTAGCCCAGGCTGGCCTCAAACTCACGGTCCTCCTGCCTCAGCCTCCAGGGTCCTGGGATGACAGGTGTGCACCACCAGGCCAAGTTGAAAACTTATTTGGTGCAGATGTCCAACTTGGGCACAAAACCCAATGGCTCTTAGAGAGAAAAGGAAGAAAAACTCTTTGCCTGAGTTGCTCATGCATCCTACATCCTGGGAGCCCCCACTTTCCTCTCTCAGGTGGAATGGCATTTAGTCTATATGACCAGGTATTTGCTTATTTTTTTCCTTTTTCTTGCCTACCCTCAAGACATGGGGAGAAAAGCAGCCTACCTCAAACAGCCGGGCAGTGTGGCCCAGGGCCGACAAGGTGGGGAGGAGCATTTCCCAGCAGGCCTGGGACAGGAGGCTGCCGTGCCCAAGGCTGGGCTTCCCAGAGGCCAAGGCCGCGTGCCTGGCCACCCACACCACCGCCGTCCTGGCGCTCTCTGCAGACCTAAGCTGAAAACAACCCAGATGTCTTTAGCGAGGGAGAACGCTGGCCTGGAACCCGGCAATTTGGGGCAGCAAATTTTCTGCAGCACACAGCTTGGGAATTTGCCCTAAGAGATCTTTCATTCCTAGAGTGTTGGTGCAGAAGCGGCACTTATTTGTTTAACCTCGAATCAAGCCGCGTCTCCGGGCTGCCGGGAGGGGGTTGTTTTAAAACAGCTGAACAAGTGAAAAGCACAGGCCTGGTGGCTGGAAGGGCTCTGCAGCAAGCCGCCGGGCTCAGGGAGTTCTTTCATTTTCCATAGAACGTGACTGGCAGTGTCTGGGAATGGGGTGAGGGTGGGGGAGTCAGGGGGGTGGACAGGGAGGATCACAGCCTGTGTTCCTCTTCTGAAAGACCCTAGATCAGCTGGACATCTCTACCGTGTGTCCTCAGGGCATTACTCTGGAAGGTTCCTTCTGAGATCTCTTACAGGCAGCTCTGCACTCAACAGGGCGGAGCTCCTAAAATGCTCCTGTCTGCGGCCTCTGCTCCCCTCGTTTGGTGAAAGAGCGTCTCTTTCCATTGCCTTGGTTCGGTGAGGCTGACTCATGGTGTGCAGGAGAGTCTCGTGCCTGGCTCTGCCTGGTTCCACGGTGTAACAACTTCCCACCACAGCCAGTGTTAAACTATGTATAAGACATCCCCAAGAGTCAGGTGTGGTGGTGCTCACCTGTCATCCCAGCGGCTTGGGAAGTGGAGGCAGGAGGATCGCAAGTTCAAGACCAGTGGCAGTCTGCGTAACTTAGCAAGACCCTGTCTCAAAAAGTAAAAAAATGGGCTGGGGGTGCAGCTCAGTGGTCCGGCACTTGCAGAGCATGTATGGGCAAGGCCCTGTGTTCAACCCCCAGTACCGCAAAAAAAAAAAAAAAAAAAAAAAAAAAAAAAGACATCCCCAAGTGTGAAGTGGGGGAGAGATGAACGTACTCAGCACTCGCAAGCACAGCCCTGGTGTGGACTCACCCTCAGCCAAGGACAGCTCATAACCTAAAGATGCCCCATCACACACTTCCAGCTCTCACAGAGGACAATTTGTTTCCTGTGGCATCGCTACATAGATGCTGGTTGGGGGCTACCGCAGCCATCTTCCTTGCTATCTAGAGAGAATTTCTTTGGGGAAGGGGAGAAAGGGCACTCTTGGCATCATAAACTCCTGAATCCAGCCATACTTGAAGCGAGTCTATTTCAGGACTTTCTAGTTATACAAATCAGTATTCCCTCTGTGTTACCTAGATGTGAATTCCTGCTATCTGCCAATAAAAATACCATGAATAAAATCAATGGGCCACCCATAAAGGATAGACTTGGCTTTGCTGGGGTGGTTTCACAACCATCTACACCTGTTAAAACTTATTGAGTAGTACACTGTAAGTGGATGCAGTTTATTATAGGAAAATCATATGTTAATTATTGTTGTTGTTAGGTGCCGTCCAGTTGGGTCCAACTCATAGTAACCCTATGTACAACAGAATGAAACATTCCCCGATTCTGTGCCAGACACACCATCATTTTTATGTGTAAGCCCATTGCTGCAGACACTGTGTTAATCTGTCCAGTTGAGGATCTTCCCCTTTTTTGTTGTTGACCTGCCACTCTCCCAAACATGATGTCCTCCTCCAGGGATTGGTCCCTCCTGACAACATGTCCAAAATATGTCACAGTCTAGCCATCCTACTTTCCAAGGAGCACTCTGGTTGCCCTTCTTCTAGGACAGATCTGTTGGTTCTTTTGGCAGTCCCTGGCATGTTCAACATTTGTCTCTAGCACCATTATTCTAAAGCACCAATTCTTCTCCTGTCTCTCTTATTCAACGTCCACCTTTCACAAATGTAAGAAGTGATTGAAAATAGCATGGTATGAGTCAGGTGCACTTTCACCTTCATTGTGACATCTTTACTTTTCAACACTCTAGCGAAGTCTTTTGCAATAGCTTTTCCCAGTGCAATGCGTCTTTTGATTTGACTGCTGCTTCCATGGGTGTGGATTGTAGAACCAAGTAAAGCAAAATCTTGGACAGCTTCAATCTTTTCTCCATTTATTGTGAAGCTGCGAACTGACCCAGTTGTAAGGATGTTTGTTTTGCTGAAGTTGAGGTGCAATCCATACTGAAGGCTGTGTTCTTTGATCTTCATCGGTAAATGTTTCAAATCCTCTTTACTTTCAGCAAGCAAAGTTGTGTCATCTGCGTAATGAAGGTTGTTAATGGGTCTTCCTCCAGTCAAGATGCTGCTGTGTGCTTCTTTATAAAGTTCCGCTTCTCAGACTACTTGCTCAGCACAGAGATTGAAGAGGTAAGTGAAAGGATATAGCCCTGATGCACACCTTTCTTGACTTTAAACCAAGCAATGTTTCCTTGTTCTGTTCAAACAACTGCTTTCTGGTCTGTATACAGATTCCTCATGAGTACAATTAAATGCTCTGGTATTCCCATTCTTCATAATGTTATCCATAATTTATTGTGATCCACACAATCAAATGCCTTTGCATAGTCAATAAAACATAGACATCTTTCTGGCATTCTCTGCTTTCTGCTAATACCCATCTGACATCAGCAATGATGTCCTTGGTTCCATGCCCTCTTCTGAATCTCGCTTGATTTTCCAGCAGTTCCCTGTCTATAATGGCTGCAGTCACTTTTGAATGATCTTTAGCAAAATTTTACTTGCATGTGATATTAATGATATCATTTGATAATTTCCATATTTTGTTGTATTCCCTTTCTTGGGAATAGGCACATGTGTCTGTCCCCACGTCTGTCATTTTGCCATACTGTGAGGGCTTATGTGTTGCTGTGATGCTGAAAGCTATGCCACCAGTATTACAGATGGCAGCAGGGTCACCCATGATGGACAGATTTTAGCTGAGCTTCCAGACTAAGACAGACTAGGGGGAAGGTCATGGCTAGCCTGCTCCCAAAACAATTAGCCATTGAAAACCCTATGAATATGTCAATTAAAGTGTTAAAAATACAAAAAGACTACAGGCCACCTGCCTGTAGTCCCAGCTATTTGGGAGGCTGTGGTAGGAGGATAGCTTGAGTTCAGAAGTTTGAGACCAGCCTGGGCAACACGGTGAGACCTTGTTACCAAAATCAGAGAGACACTCCCACCCATCCACCCACCCACGTACATAGATACAGAGGGTGCCAAAAACATGTATACACATCTTGGGACAAAACCTTCCCATGTCGCTGTTTTAAGACTGTGTCCTAGCTGGACATGGTGGCACACGCCTGTAATCCCAGCGGCTTGGAGGCAGAGCCAGGAGGATTGCAAGTTCAAGACCAGAGGCAGTCTGCGTAATTTAGCCAGACCCTGTCTCAGAAAGTAAAGAAAAAAAAAAAAAAGGGGGGCTGGGGGTGCAGCTCAGTGGTCCAGCACTTGCAAAGCATGCAAGCGCGAGGCCCTGGGATCAGCCCCCAGTACCACACACACACACATACACACACACACACACACACACACACACACACACGACTGCGTCCTGTGCTTGTTTGGCTGCCTCCCGTCTCACGAGCACATTGCTGGTAGACTTCTGTGGTGGGCGCGAGGACTGTTCCAGCACCAGCAGAAGAAGCCGGACTTGTTGCTGTGTGAGGCCCCCCGGCCCCTATCTTCCCTTGTGCGCGTCACACACAGTACTGCGTGTCTCAGACTTAGCACGAGTGCGTGCAGATGTTCGGCGTGTTGGAGGTTCCCTTGCACACCCACTCCTCCATTGTCATTGTACTTCACAACACGCTCCAATTTCACTTGTCACTTCAAAATGGTCTTGAGCTCCTCCAACGACAACTGTGCTTCTGCCATTTTCTCTGACTGTCTTGTCAGGCGCAGGGTCACAGGCATTCATTTCACCAACGCCGTCTTTTGAGTGCATGTCATACTGCACGTTGCCACCATGATTCAATTCGACTTTGAAAAGTAATGCAAAGATAACATCTCGTAAAATGGGTACACCTTTTTTGCCACCCCGTGTATGTGTAAACACACACACGCATGCCCGTGCGCATACCACATACACACACAATGGACTGAATTCTCTGAACAAGCTCCATGCATATTTAAGAGCTGCAGACTCTTTGACCTTGGCCGACGAGAACATTGAGACTGTGGAGGGAAGGAATGTTGCAGATAACGCGCCCAAGTTATCTGGGATTCTCTTTAGTCTCTTTTAATAGCCATTTCCTATCAACGGCTGAATCTGACCTAATAGCCTCCTGACTACTAGATACAATTCTTGGAATGTACTGCTAAGCCTAACAGATCTCTGGCCTTCAGCAGCTCTCAAGCTAAAACTGCTGTAAAGGTAGCCCCTGAATCCTGTAGACGAGGCGTCCCTGCCTTTCTGGAGCCTGCCTATTGGATGTTCCCACTACTCCCTCTTGTTCTGTGGCTGTGAAATTTCATGTGACCTCTTCCATGGGCGACCCTGTCATTCAAGGTAACTTGAGTTTGTGTTCCTGGGCCACGGTCACGCACAGTAGGCTCAGAATAAACCGTTTTTCTTATTTCCTTTAAAACAGAGTTGGTATTTTATGTCGACAATACATCAACAAATATATGGGCTGAGTATTGGGGGCAGGTGGCCTTTTCCATGACTAATTCTGCCAGGCAAAATCACAGCTCGGAAAATAAAATAAAAATACGATTGTTTGGCCACCACCCTCAACTGGTACGCGTTTCAATCTGTCCCGTGGGGGCTGACCACCCTTGAACTTACAGCCTGGACTTCTTGGTGGAAGATGGCAGGGAGCATTTCCCTTGGATATGGGAGGAGCAGGGTCTTCCCAGCTGAGGTTGGGTGTTATCTACCCTGGGAGCCCTGGGAACCGGCCAGAGTCACTGTGATCCTTCACATGGTGGTGACAGCCTTGCAGAGTGACAGTGCTGAGCAACATCCCAGGGGCCAGCAACGCCATGACTGGCCTGTGCAGCCGGAGGTGAAATCAGCCTGACATGAACCTGTTCGCCCCTCCTGTTGGAGTCTAGGGGGAGGGCGGACTCCAGGGTGTGAAGAAGGGGAGGGCCCTTCTCAAGGGGAGTCCTGGGTTCCCAATGCAACCCTAGCTTAGGGCTCCAAGGCTCTTGACCTACTTGCTCTCCCTCCCTTCTAGGATTGCTTAGGGGCATGTTGCCCAAGATAAAACCTCATCCCCTACACTGTCAACTTCGTTCCAGACGGAGTCGTGAAATACTGTGGAAGACAGGAGCCACTGCCCCTTTTTCCCATGAGACCCCGTGAGCGCCCCTCCTGTGCCTGGCTTTACAAGCACCGGCTTCATTTTTACAATCACAGAGGTAAGCTCTCTGATAATCCCCGCTGTATGCAGAAGAAAGACACAGATCAAAGAGGTTAAGTAACTTGTCCAGGATCACACAGCCCAGAAGAGTCATGATGAGGCCTCAAACTCAGGTCTGTCTGGCTCCAAGCCTGGCTTTCCTGTGTGTACAGCACCCAAAGCAGAGAGAATTGCATTTCTTTTCCTCACACAGTGGCACTGAGTTCATAATAAAACCAGTCTGAGCCGGGCGCAGTGGCGCACGCCTGTAATCCCAGCGGCTCGGGAGGCAGAGGCAGGAGGATGGCAAGTTTGAGACCAGAGGCAGTCTGCATAACTTAGTGAGACCCTGTCTCAAAAAGCAAAAAAATGGACTGGGGGTGCAGCTCAGTGGTCCAACACTTGCAAAGCATGCAAGTGCAAGACCCTGAGTTCAACCCCCAGTACTGTAAAAAAAAATAAAAAATAAAAATAAATAAATAAATAAAACTAGTCTCAGATGAGGGGAACCGCGCTTAGCAAAATGAAATGTAAACGCCCGCTGCCAGTATTGGCAGGCTCTGAGCTCCAGGGCAGTTCTTCTCCACTGTGCACTGAGGGCCGCATCAGCCAGGACCTGGCTTAGGAGTGGCAGGGCATGCGTGCTGTCCCTGGCCATAGGTACCGCTCGCAGTGTGGGAAGCCAGGCCAAGCCAAGGGCCTCATCAGGCTGCGCTGATGCACTTCCAAGGTGCCTATGGGCCCCAGAGATGAGCAGGGCAGGGTTCCTGAGAGATCGCACAGCATTTGGAGCGCTGTAGATGGACACGGGCGGGGCCCTTGAGCCCAGTTCCCTCTGGTCATGCCCGTGTCTGGTCTCCTGAAGCACCCCTGGGAATTGCCCCCTTCCTGGTCTGCAGCTGGCCCAGGAGAGGACCTTCAGTGGTGGCTCAGGCTTCATCTGGCTTGGGGATGCTGGCTTGGTCTGATCTGGTGAGTGGATGGGTGGAAGGGTAGGGCCAGGGGAAGCTGGGGGAGGGAACACAGCCAGGATGGGGTATAGGAAGAAGCTGTGTGGATACCTAGCCGGGCCCCCAGACATGGAAGAGGGAGGAGGGGAGAAGGAGGGGGCCTCCAGGGCTGGGCTGGGGGTGCAGGGAGCAGAGAAGCCCCTGAGCTCTACTGAGAAATACAGGGCAGGAGGGGCTGCGAAGTGGGAAGGGGAGGGGTGACCAGTGGTCCAGGGTCAGGAGAGACCTTGTGGAAAGGAGGGGACTTGGGAGTTCAACAGAGCAACAGCAGAGCTAGTTACCAAGCTGCCCAACCCGTCCACGGGGAAGTTGACCAAGTTCGGCAAAACAGGGAGCCCAGGGGACCGGGACGCTGCCCCAGGCTGGGGACAAGTGTCTAGGTATCTCTGGGTCTGGCAGGAAGCTGGGTTTGGGCTTTTAGGTCTATGGAGTGTAGGGCTTGGGGCCCATGCTCAGCTGTCCTGGGTGCTTCGGGGGAGGGTAGAGAGCAGGGCAGGCAGAGCGACAGCTATTGCTGTCTCAGAAATGGAATCGCAGCCGGGCGCAGTTGTGCATGCCTGTAATCCCAGTGGCTCGAGAGGATCGCAAGTTCGAGATCAGAGGCAGTTTGCGTAACTTAGCGAGACCCTGTCTCAAAAAAAAGTAAAAAAAAAAAAAAAAAAAAAAGGCTGGGGTGCAGCTCAGTGGTCCAGCACTGGCAAAGCATGCAGGCCCGAGGCCCTGAGTTCTACCCCGAGTACAGCAAAAAAAAAAAAAAAAAAGAAGAAGAAGAAGAGGAGGAGGAGGAGGAGGAGGAGGAGGAAGAAGAAGAAATGGAATCTTGAAGTGTGGGCCACGCAAGAGCAAGAGTAAACCCCATGGACCCTAGGAGGCTCCTTGAGAGCCAGGGGTCCCCCAGCCACCTGTAACCATGACCCTCAAGCTCTTCTTTGCAAGGCTGGGTGACTGCAGGGATGGCTGCGAGTGTGAGCATGTGCAGGTGCAGGAGGGAATGGCAGCGTGGAAGGGCGAGTGTGCGTGGCGAGCTGGCGAGAGCTCACGTGCGTGACTGGGTGGCAGGGGGCGGGGAAGGCGTGTCTGCTGCCTCTGCTCCAGGCAGGACCCTCAGCCCGCAGTGGCTGCCGTCCTGACCGGGAGTCACCGGTGACTTCATGCAGGGGCGTCCTTCCATGGGCTGGGCCACCATGCTGTGCTCTCCACAGAAACACAGGGACAGAGAGTGGGGGCAGGTGGGGGTGGGGTGGGAAAGGTGAAGTCCCCTGGGGGGCTTCGGCGGGGTGGGCACCCAAGGGCTCGGGAGGGGCCGGAGGCCAGGAAACTTTGGAACTGCTCCACGATGATGAAAGAGAGCGGGTGAGGGGTGGGGTGGGGACTTTGCCTCAAGTCCCTGGATGTACGAAAGGGGGAAGTTACGCATGCGCCCACTTGCGACGCGCTGGACCTGCCATTAGCCTGGCATCTCATTGTTTTCCTTCTCCTGGATTCCTTTGGGGGGGCCTAGCTGCCCCCCAGGACCCACAGCCCCTGCCTTCCTGCCCCCTGTCGGTAGGAGCCCTGGCCTCCTCGGAAAGCGCAGCTTTCTCCGCCTCCCTCTGAGCCATCTTCCGACCCCACCGACCCCACTGTGCTGGGCCCTCCATGCTCCAAGTTGCCCGTTTGTGCAGATCTTCACTCCCCGCCTGCACTGGGGCGTCCTTCATCTCTCTCAGCCCTCCTGCCTGCTGGGGCTGGGGCTGGGCTGGCAGATGAAACTGTCTCTACAGTAAGAACCATGGGGCTGTGTGCTGTGCCAGTGGGTGGCTATCAGAGGCGGGAGAAATCCCAACCCCTATTCTCAAAAAGAAGCCCTATTCCTAGTTTTCTTTCTTTTGCAGCACTGGGGATCAATCCAGGGCCTTGCACATACTAGGTAAGTGCTCTATCACTGCGCTACATCCCCAGCCTTTGGTTTTATTTATTTTTATTTATTTATTTATTTATTTTTGAGACAGGGTCTGCCTATGTAGCTCAGGCTGGCCTTGAATTTGCAATCCTCCTGCCTCCACCTCCCAAGTGCTGGGATTACAAGCATGGGCCACCACACTCAACTCCATTTTTTTCCTTTAGTAACATCTGGCAGGATTGAAGGTATGGACTTTGGACGTAGACTAATGCTCTGCCGTAGTCGGTTTTCTGCTGCTAAGACAGAAAACCAAAGACTGGGGAGATTCTGGATAACAGAAGTTTATTTGGCTCCCGGCTCTGGAGGTTGGGAAGTCCAAAAGCATTGCATGTTGCCTGCTTTTGGAGTTGGTCTTTGTACTATGTCATCCCATAGCAGGAGGCTGAAGGGTAAGGGGATGCGAGAGACAGAGGGGATGGGGGTTGACCTCCTTTCATCAAGAGCCAACTCTTGGTTGGTTCTACAATCAACACCCATGGAATCAGCAGTCAAATCAAAAGACGCATTGCACTGGGAAAAGCTATTGCAAAAGACTTCGTTAGAGTGTTGAAAAGTAAAGATGTCACAATGAAGATGAAAGTGCACCTGACTCATACCATGCTATTTTCAATCACTTCTTAATTTGTGAAAGGTAGACATTGAATAAGGGAGACAGGAGAAGAATTGATGCTTTTGAATTATGGTGCTAGAGACAAATGTTGAACATGCCAGGGACTGCCAAAAGAACCAACAGATCTGTCCTAGAAGAAGGGCAACCAGAGTGTTCCTTGGAGACTAGGATGAACTAGGATAACACATTTACTCCTGTGCGATGATGGCATTAATCGACTCATAAGGCTGTGTGCTAGTGACCTAACCCCTCCTTATAGGTCTCACCTCCTGATACCATCACAAGGGTAACTGAACTTCCCGAGTTCTGGAGGGGACATTCACTTCACCGCACTTAGGTTCAATTCACGCTATTGCTTAGTGTATGAAAATCTTTCATACTGTAGTCTCATATCTGGAAATGTCAGCATTTGACTGAAGAGAGTAACTTCAAAACAGAATACTTGCTATGAAGATGTTCACAACAGTGTTGTTTATAACAATGAAGAATGAGAAATTACGGTACCTCTATGTCCTACAATGGGAGAGAGGCTAAATGAATAATGGTGTTTACTGGATAAAAATATTAGATAGGTCTTTTTAAAAATGGTTTTGATGACTTTGTGGTAAGACAGAAAGTTTCAAAATAATGTAAAAATAACAACACAATGATAGCAGAGTTAAAAAAACAGTAACTGTGCATCCAAGAGTCTGCACAGGAGAAAAAATGAAAGAAAACAGCACAGTGTTCGTGGTTAGCAGACCCATGGGTGATTTCCAATCTCTCCTTTTTACTTTTCTATAACAGGCAAGAATAACAAATCAAGATTAATAATACTTGAGAAAAATCTTTCTTCTTATCTTGAAAGTCATATTTTTCTGGTAAAATGATATGAATAAGGAACAAAGGAGAGTAAACATGTTAACATTTCCTGGGTTTCCTTCCAGTCCTTTCTCCACGCATATTTCCACATCTAAATATAGACAGTCTTGACTAGGGAAGAAAAACCCCGTGGAATTTTGGAGGCGTCCTCCCTGGCTCTGAAAGTTCCCCGCACCTCTGGGAAGAGTCAGGGCCCCCTGGCCCAGGCTTGTGGGATGAGAGGTGCTGCCCACCTAGCACCCTGGCCAGCGGGAGCTCACTGCCTCACTGCCCTGGAATAGGACACTGCCCCCATGCCCACCTTCCCCGGCACAGCTCCTCCGGTGACCTTTAACCAGCCAATTTGCTCTCCACCGGTCTGGGATTTAGCTCAGTTGGTAGAGCGCTGCGCTGCAGTCTCTGAGGTTCCGAGTTCAATTCCCAGCACTGCAAAAATGGGAGAAGGACCTGGCAATCCACTCCCAAGGCAATCCCGAAACAGTCAGCCATTGAAAACCCTATGAGGGTCGCTATGAGTTGGATACCGACTCGACTGGCACCTAACAACAACAACCGGCCCTTTCCAGTGTGTGCAGCAGGGGGAGCTATTCCTGTCCAGTGGTCTTGGTGTTTGTCTCCCCAGTGGGGGCTTTCCATGTGGGTTCATTGGGTTGATCAATCAATAGCAGGTTGGGTCCTGAGGCGTGCCATGCCCTCCCCTGCTCCCCCTGCTCCCGTGGGGACCATGCGTCAGGGCTTTGCCGATGCTGGGCTGTCCTGGCCCCCTGAGAATCGGCTAGCATCACTTGGTTGGCTGATGACTCACTGCCCCACCCCACCCCACCCCAAACTCCCCACCACCCGGGCCTGGGTGTCTTTCTCTGCTCTTCCTAGGATATGCCACATGCTCCAAGGTGGGGGAGGTGGGGAAGGGGACCCCTGTTCTCAGCCTGAGACACACACCTACCACCCCAGCCCCAACCAGCCTGTGGCCACATCTGCCCCGGGAGTCTGAGGCTGTGATTCAGAACCTCTCTGTTCCCCAGGTCCCTACCACATACCCGCCTCCTCCTCCCCTCTCTCCTCCCCGCCTGCAGCTTGCTGATAACCACAGCTAGGTTTCTTTCTTGGTCAGAGGTGAACATGAATCAGGAGTCACCAGGGGCTGCCCAGAGCTGACTGTTTCCACTTAGAAGGCAAAACAAGTCAGGCAAGCAGGCCCTCCCTGCCAGGTCAGGGTGAGGACAGGTGGGGGAGGCTGGACTGGAGACCAGAGAGGGCTGGCGGCACTGGGCGCCCAAGACAGCCATTTGAGTTGCCTCCTGTGCCCAGTACGGTGCCCAGCACACAGGAGGCACTTGGCAGCCTTTGTGGACTACGTGCTCTATACCAAGCTCCCAGGGAATGGTTTAGAAAGATGGTCCTGTTTTCATTTTGCCAGGATAGGAAGAATTACAGTTATTTGGTATTTTATTTACTGGTATTTCTAGGGGAGCCTCAGCCAGGGGATGGTGCTGTTTTGGGGGGTCCAGTACCTCCCTGAGGCAGCCTGTTCCCAGCACTGTCCTAGCCCGACACCCACCCCCATCCCTCTACCACCAGGAGGGTCTGCCAGCCTCACTTATTTTGCTCTGACTCAGAGCCTACCAATCAGTGTACCTAGCTACACTTCTAACTGCAGCACATGACCCAAGCTGGCCAATCAGAATATTGCCAGGTCCTCTCACCATTGCTGGGCGCCTGCTCTTTTTTTCTGAGGGGCTGCTAAGCAGGAAGGATGGGAAGCGGCAGGTTTCAGATGACCCTCACATGCGCGCTCTTGAGGTGACTAATGTCAGCCACGCCGGAAGTATTTACACCGTAGACATTGGCAAATGCTCTCAGTCAGGGCTTGCTTTATGGAGTTGTTGATTTTCTAGATTTAAGAACGTGCTGGAGAAAGTGCTAATCATCCAGATTAACCTTGAAAGTAAGTTGCATTTTTTGCCATTATGTTGGGAGTCGAACAAAAAGTAAGGAAGTGCTCTGTCAGAGCTCACAAGGTGTTATCCAGTTAAGCAAAAAGCGTGAAGTTCCAACACGGAACGTTGTTATTTCACTTTTCCTTACTCATCAATGTGAGTGGAAATGTCAGCCAGCCTTGCTCATCCGCGTGAGAAATGCACTCACTCATCCGTCGGAGGGACTCTTTCTTTTGCAGTGTCAGATAGTAATGAAGCACTTATTATTATTTATTTTTATTATTATGATGGTGATTTTTTTTTTTTTTTTTTTTTTTTTTTTTTTTTTTTTTTTTTTTTTTTTTTTTTTTGCGGTACTGGGGGTTGAACCCAGGGCCTCCTGCTTGCATGCTCTGCAAGTGCTGGACCACTGAGCTGCACCCTCAGCCCATTTTTTTTTTTTTTAAGTTTTTTGAGACAGGGTCTCACTAAGTAGACTTCCTCTGGTCTCGAACTTGCGACCCTCCTGCCTCAGCCTCCTGAGCCACTGGGATTACAGGTGTGTGCCACCACGCCCGGCTGAAGCACTTATTTGTGATAAGATTGACGCTGAGTGTACGCACCTGCACTTACGGCCACGTGTCCCCCACAAGAGCTCGTTGTTAAACACCAGCACAGCACAGAATGTGGCTGGTGTGATTTGGATCTGAAACGCCCCCACAGGCTCCCGGGTTGAAGGCTTGGTAATCAGAGCTGGGGCACTGGGGAAGTGATTGAAGCATGAGGTCTCTCATTCGTCCATGGTTGAACCTCTTGCTGGGTTCCTAATTGCACGGGCTACGGGGAGGTGATGGGCTGGGATTTAGCTCAGTGGGTAGAGCGCTGCGCTGCAGTCTCTGAGGCCCAGAGTTCAATTCCCAGCACCGCAAAAATGGGAGAAGGACCTGGCAATCCACTCCCAAGGCAATCCCGAAGCACTCAGCCATTGAAAACCCTATGAGGGTCGCTATGAGTCGGATACCGACTTGACGGCACCTAACAACAACATGGGGAGGTGATAGAAATGTCAGAGGTGAGATCTAGTTAAAGGGAATGGGTCCTTTGTGGGAATGGCCTCGGGAGCTGCATCTTGTCCCTGGCCCACCCTCTCTCTACTTTCTCTCTGTCTGCCTCTCGCTCTGCCTCTCGCTCTCTGCCTCCTGATTGCCATGAAGTGCGCGGCTTATGCTCTTTGCTCTAATGCTCAGCCTTGCTTCAGGCCCAACGGGATGGGACCCAGCACCCTGGAAGGAATCCTTTGACACCATGAGCCAAAATAAACGTTTCTTCCTCTAAGTTGACTTTATTGAGTATTTTCTCACAGTCACAGAACGCTGCCTAGCACAATGGCTGTGTACATGAGAACTCTTTTTTTAAATGAAGCATAGTTGGAGTTTAGTAAGAAAAAGATTTTAATATAGTTTTAAGCATGAGTGGGGGCGGAGGGAGATCGGTTTAAGGTGAAGGACACTAGGACACACCTGAGGGCTGGCTGCCAGCTTCTGACGACAGAGTTGCCTGTGAAGCTTCTTAGAACAGAGGCAGTGCTCCACAGCATCAGCCTGGTCGATGGCCCTTTACCTGGAGCCCTGTTGGGGAGGTGACATTTGTCTGAGCTGAGATGGAGCTGCTTCTTGTGATCTCGGCCTGGCGGCCACTTTGAATGAACATCCTTGGGGCTACCTGCCATACATAGACCATATCTTGGGTATAGGCAAGGTGTCTCGGAGCCAGAGGTGGAACTGACCTGGCCGGGCAGGCATGGTGCCCACCCGTCTTGAGAGCTGATTCAGGCTTTGTTGTTGTTAGGTGCCGTCGGGTCGGCATCCGACTCATAGCGACCCTCATAGGGTTTTCAATGGCTGACTGTTCCGGGATTGCCTTGGGAGTGGATTACCAGGTCCTTCTCCCAGTTTTGCAGTGCTGGGAATTGAACTCGGGACCTTAGAGACTGCAGCGCAGCGCTCTACCGACTGAGCTAAATTCCAGCCCCCGATTCAGGCTTAGCAGGTTGGAAAGGCAGGACGAGGGCCAAAGCGGCCTCTTGAGGGTGGGCGTGGGGAGGCCTGAAGGGGTACACTTGCAGTTATTCCAGCTTCACGGGCAGAATACTGGGCACTGGGTCACTTGCGCTGAGCTGTCCATTCATTCATTCATTCATTCAGAAAGCATCCAACCCTGCCAATGCTGGGCTGGGTGTTAGTCACACAGCTCATTTATATTTCTTGAAAAATAATACCAATCAGTGATTATTGTGGAAAAGAATGAGGGACAGAGGTTATCAACTGTGGTTATCAGCAATAATATTATCAGTGATAATACCAATTATTGATTATTTTCATTTTGACTGACAATTTATCAATATTAGAATTTATTGTCATTGATAAATAGTATGGTCTAGGCTCTGCTCTGTGGCAAATAAGGAGTTCATAATGGGAGATAATGAAGTAACCAGGAAATTACAGCATTCACCTGGGAGTCTAGGCAGGGTCTTAGGGGAGGGCTGTAGAAATGCTTGGGGTAAGGAGTGTGTGTGTGTGTGTGTGTGTGTGTGTGTGTGTGTGTGTGTGTGTAAAGAGTTCCCAAGCCAGGACCCAAGCCAAAGTCAAGACCAGCTGCGATATGGTTTAATAAGCGCAATGGCAGAAAGCTTATGGGGTATAAGGAGATGGGCTGCATAGGGCAGGGAGGGCCCTCGGCCAGAAGGCAAAGAGAGAAAGCCTGTTCTAGGCAGAAAGAGCAGGTCCTGGCGGCTTCAGAGCATGGCTGGAATTAGGGATGGTGGGGGGGCTGGGCTGACAACAAGTGTGGGGTCAGATAAGCCCAGCTGGAAGGCGCTCACAGGCCCAGTGTAAGTAGCAGACTCAGCCTAGCTCTCTAATCAATCACACATGCAGATGTTAGTTGAGTGACGAAGACCAGGAGGCTTGGACCTGACCTAGGGGGGAGGAGTGAGAGCTTCTCGGATGTCTTAGCATCAGAATGGGCATCGCTTCTCTGAGAATAAGCCAGGCAAGGGGTTCAAACCTGCACTGAGCAGAATTTAAGGGGCATTTTCTTCGGCAGGACCAGCTGCCCGGTGGGATGACTGCTCCTTGCCTAGGGCCTGTGCTTCCCCTGGCACGGGGGATGGGCTAGGGCCTGGGGAGGTTGGCACGGTGGCCTGAGCAAGCTTCTCAGCCTTTTTCTGAAGGGCTTGGGGTGGACCTTCCTAGGGCAATCCACCAACTCCCCTTCCCTCCTGGGACCCTCCACCTTGTTCCCACCCTGAAGGTAGAGAAATGTAGCAAGTGACAGAGGCTACCTAGGTAAAGTTGAGTTTTAGATGAGCAGCAGAGGCCGTGTTAGTGGACGTCTGTTCTGGGTACCATCCAGCAACCCCGCACCTGCACCAGGCCTGAAAGGGCCCCTGGGCTGGCATCTCCACCCTCTGCCCAGTCCTGGTTGGGTGAGCTTCAGGCAGCCTGGGCTGAGGCCAGCGTGAAAGCAGCGATCCACAGTCAGAATTAACAAAAGGAAGGAGCCCAGGGTTCAGAGGGCACAGAGAAGCAGAGCTGTCAGCCCGGGCCCATGAGGCCAGAGCTGGATCTGCAACTCCTGAACTGCCACCCCCAGAAGGGCGCGCTGGGACCCTGGGAGGCTGCAGGCTGAGAGCCCAGAGGTCCAGGCTCCGGGTCTGAGTGCAGATCCTGACTCTGAGGCTTGGAAGCCGTGAGCTTGAGCAGGCGCTTCCCTTCCTTCCCTGAGCCCTTGTTCCGTACATCAACTGGGGTTAATACCCGCATAAGGGGCTGTGAGGGAGAAGGACGTGGCAACCCACTCCCAAGGCAGTCCCGAAACAATCTGCCATTGAAAACCCTATGAGGGTCGCTATGAGTTGGACATGACTCGACGGCACCTAACAACAACAACAAGGGGGTGTGAAGGTTACGGGGGACATAGGGCCCTTGGCACAGGGCTTGGGGTGTCCTAAGTGCTGACTAAAGGGTGGGCACAATCACACACATATTTACACATATCATTATGCAATAATTGTTTACCATGACGGTGTTGTTATTGCTTTACATTTGTTTTGTTTACCATTACCATGACCTCCCAACAGCTGGGATGGCTCCTGGAGCACAGTGGCTCAATAACTATGTGCTGAATTTCTGAGTGACAAGAGGATGGGCTTTGCCTGAAGGCAGCTGGTAAGGGACCAGGCACCCAGCATCCCCGAGGTTGCCTCCTCCCATCCCCACCTGACCAAGCCACCCACTTGCCTTCATGATAAGTAAGCCACACAGGAACGCAGAGAGCCCAGGAGACACGTGTGGCTTCTGTCCAGCTGAGCTCAGGGAAGTCGGCCCCTTTCTAACCTGTGACAGGAGGTGGGTGGCCTCTCGAGGCAGTTCTGAATTCTGAGTCATGTCAAGAGCCTGTGGACATGAACGATGTCCTGATCCATCCCAGGGGCAGACGGGGAGGAGCCTGGGAAAGCAAGAACAGGACGAGTAGGGACCTGATTTCTGGTGTAAACGTCTGTCCCCCACAGGCCCCACTTCTGTGGTGTCCAGCCTGCTGGCTGGCACTGCCAAAGGCCATGTCGTCGCTGCAGCTGTGCCTGGGGTAGGAGTTCTGGTTCCATGCTTCTTTAGGCAAATGCAGCTTCAAATTCCCGGAGCTCTGAGTTGTCCCGCTGCCCCCCATTGTACTCAAAAAGAAAAGGAAAGGAAAAGAAAAGAGGAAAGGAAAGGAAAAGAAAAGAAAAGAAAAGAAAAAAGAAAAGAAAAAGAAGAAAGAAAAAAATGCTGTCACAGCTTTCTATGTGCCAGGCATTCTGGAACTGCAAGCAAGCCCAAAGGAAGTCCATCCTCCCTCGAAGAACCTGCAGTCAAAAGGAAAAGCAGAGGCCAGGAGCAGTGGCCCACACCTATAATCCCAGCGGCTTGGGAGGTGGAGGCAGGAGGACCCCAAGTTCGAGACCAGAGGTAGTCTGAGTAATTTAGCGAGGCCCTGTCTCAAAAAGTTAAAAAAAAAAAAAAAAAAAAAAGGGCTGGGGGCTCAGCTCAGTGGTCCAGCACTTGCAAAGCACGCAGGCGCGAGGCCCTGGGTTCAACCCCCAGTACTGCAAAAAAAAAAAAAAAAGGGAAAGCAGATTGTTCACAAGGACCCCCCTACCCCTGCATATGGTGGCTGAAACTGAGCTCTTGACCAGCTCCCACCTTAATCTGCCTCTGCCTCAGTCTTACGCCTCTGTCAGAGGCACCTTTGTCCCCCCGGATCTCAGCCAGAAGCCAGGGGTTCTCTGCCCTCCCAATCCCTCCTTACCTCACTGTGAGGCCACATAAGCAGACTCTGCCTTCTGAGACACCCTGACCCTCTTCCCACTCGGTGCCACCCTCCCCGACCCCGAGTTCACCATCATCACTTGATGGCCACTAACTGGCAGAACTGCCTAAGACCTCTTGCCCTTCCCTAGCTCCACCTCCAGCAGCGACCTGAGTGGAAGCCTTTGGAGGCCGTCCTCCATCCCTCATTCTTCTCTGTGCTTTGCTCAGCTACCGCTGTCTCCGCCCACAGGTGCTGCCTCCTCCACGGTCTCCTAAAAGATCTGAAGGCACCTGGAGATGGGAGGAGACTTCCCTTCTCAACATTTAAGCAGGCACCATCAAAGATCAAGGACAGTCTCCTTTGTGCCTCAAAGGCCATTTTCCTATCCAGGGATTCGAATTTGATGCAGCGAGATGAGCTAAAAGGCAAGCCATAATTAAATTCTCCAGGAGTCCCTGAAATTAATTGCTGTCCTTATTTTGCTTTAATATAGGTTCCAGCCAAATTCTAGTCGTGGAATTTGGTTGCTTGTTCCTTTAGTCTTTGCTAAGCCCTCCAGCATCCCCTGAACTTCCCCATCCGTGCCCCAGTCCTGCTGTATGCATGGGGTGGGGGTGGGGTTCTTGTGAACAATCTGCTTTTCCTCTGACTGCAGGTTCTTCGAGGGAGGATGAACTTGCTTTGGGCTTGCTTGCATTCCCAGAATGCCTGGCACATAGAAAGCTGTGACAGCATTTTTCTTTTCTTTTCTTCTCTTCTGTTCTTTTTTCTTTCCTTTCCTTTCCTTTTTTCTTTTCTTTTCTTTCCTTTCCCCTTCCTTTCCATTCCTCTTCCTTTCCTTTCCTTTCTCTTCTTTCCTCTTTTCTTTTCTTTTTGAGTAGAATGGAGAAGATGACAAAAATCCTGTGGGCTCATAGCTGTCCTTTCCTTCCATGACACAATCTGTCATCCTGCAAAGGGGGTGCTGTTGAGGAAATACATCCAACTCCAGTTCTCGCCCAGCCCGTGCTGTGGAAAGTGTGGCGCAGGGAGGGAGAGGAGACAGCTTGTCTTGTCCTGCCACGTGTGTCTGTCTGGGACACGCATCTCTCCTTTTCTGACACAGAGGGAGAGGCCCCACGAGGCAGAGCTGTGGGAGGAGGGCACAGTCCACACTGGCACCTTTCTGGTTCTTTCTGAGCCTCCGGATGCCACCTGCCCCTCTGCGCCCAGGGCTGGGAGCCCGCTGAGGGCGGAGGTCTGGTTAGATGGGACTGCGATCCGGGACGCAGTCGCCGCTTTGCTTTCTGGGTTATCACCCTGCCCGAGGCCTGCCTCCCTCCCCAGGCCCTCTCGTGGCACGGACACTTCCACGCTGTCTGGAATAACAACAGCCCGGACAGGGGTTTGGAGGAGCAGGAAGGCCCAAACAGCCCTGCGAGACGGAGAGGTCACTTGGTGTCACCGATATTTATTGACACAGCCATGACTGTTCCTGGGACAGCTGTGAATCAGAGGAAGTGCCGGGAAAAGCATTCAAAGGCCAGACGCGCACTGACCCACGCCTGTAGCCGCTTCCCCTGCCAAGTGGAACCTCGCAGCCCCGGGCCCAGGTTGGTGCCACGTGCCCATGAGCACCTCAGGCCATCTGCTGGCTATGACTTAGTGCCTGGCTCTGACCACAGACGTCAGTCCTTTATCAGGTCAGCACAGATGCTGAGCACCTACTGTGTGCCAGACAGGGCTCTGCTCACTGACTTGGGTTGGTCCTTCTCCATTGTTTGAGCACAGGCTGTGAGCTGGGCGTTGTCTAGATGCTGGCTGCTGGGTCTTCACGATTTCAGGACGCTTGTCTGGGGCAGCCCAGGGCAGTAAGATAAGGCACACAGCCCAGTCCTGTCCTCGGTCCCTCCAGGTCTTGGCAGTTCTGCTATGGGCTAGGGGCGAGCAGTTTGCCCTCAGGCTGCAGTAGGAATGTGTGTCCCCCAGGGTCAGCCTGGCAGGGGTAACGCTGAAGGAGGCAGCCAGGGCCAGCTCCGGTAAGCATGCGCACCTGGGCCTGGCCACTCACAGGCCTTGCTGTGGGACGGAGCGCTGCCTCCCCAACTCTTGGGGCTCCCCCTCCCCATGAGAGTGGCCCCTGTTGCTAGGAGACACTGGGCAAAACAGTGCAGGCTGCTCTGTAAACCTGGCACCGCCCCCAGCCCCCTGGGCCATGTGAGGAGTCCAGCCCCCTAATTAGAAACGGCAGGCTTGGCCCACGCCGGCCCCAGGCCCAGCCTGGCTTCAGTGGCTGTAAAGCTTGCAGCCTCTTTCCTGTGCTGTCCCTCAGGGTGCTGCCTGCAGTGGCCTCACGGTGAGGTGCTTCCCCTGGCCCAGGGCTGGGCAGGTGCTGCTGCAGCTGTGGTCTCCAGAGCCATCAGGCAGGAGGCTGGGCCTGGCACGCTGGACCACTAGGAGGGCATTGCCGAATGGAAGAGGCCCTGCTGCTGCCTCAGTCCGAGCTCCCCAGCGCCCCCCCCTCCCAGCCCCGCCCAGCCCCAGACAGGCTGCTGCCCTGGGCTTCTGCGCCTCAGCTCAGATACTGCGCTGCTGTTATTTCGTGGGTCTGGCTTGGAATCGGCCAGTGTAGGGCCTGAGTCTGATCTCTCTCTAATCTCAGCGTCCACCGGGGTTTGGCCCAGAGTAGGTTTCCGGGAGGCTTGCTGGGTGGCTGAGTCAGAGGTGCCCAAGCCCCCCGCCCCTTTTTTTTGGCGATACTGGGGGTTGAACCCAGGGCCTCGCGCCTGCATGCTCTGCAAGTGCTGGACCACTGAACTGCACCCTCAGCCCATTTTTTCACTTTTTGAGACAGGGTCTCGCTAAATTACACAGACTGCGTCTGGTCTCGAACTTGCGATCCTCCTGCCTCCGCCTCCCGAGCCACTGGGATTACAGGCGTGCGCCACTGCGCCCAGCTCCCAAGCCCCTTTTGAGTCGCCTGGCCCTGGCTGGTTGGCGCCCATCCTGCTCTTCCAGGAGCCTGAGAGCTTTCAAAGCCACATTCTCCTCCCTGTGGCCCCCCAGAGGCTTGGTGTGGCCTGGGGCGGTGATGCCTCTGGCCAGGTGGACCGGGCTGATTCCAGTGCCTGCGCCAACTTCTGGCCAAGCCTGGGCCGAGGTTTCCACTTGGAGAAGGGCTGGCCAAGGGCTCGCTCGGAATCTCTGACAAATCCCAGCTGTCCGACTCCGGTCCCCAGGCTGCAGGCTTCAGCTGGTACTAGTTTCCTGCCCCGTGGCTCCTCAGCCCTGTCCAAGGGGAGGTGGCCAGGATCTGGTTCTGGGCTTAGCACCCTGATGTCTTTGTCCCCCTCCTGCACCTGAAAGGCCATGCCAGTGTGCAGGAAGCCATGGTTCCAGCCCCAGGAGCAGAGTACGGTGGCATGTAGCAGGGCCAGCCTGACTGGGTGTCCTCAGACGGCTCCTCTTTCCTGAGCTTTAGGGTGGGTGTCTGCACCAGAGGCAGCGGGATTCCCTGGCAGGAGCCAAGGGGAAGGGTTGTCAGCTGAGACAGGGACTTTGAAGGGCTCCCTGGACCCACTGCTCAGGGCTCCAACTGCAGAACGGGCCACGCTGCCAGTGGGCAGCTGGCAAAACACGGCTCCGCTTGCTCAAAGCATCCAATGGCAAACAGGAAGATGGGCGGGCAAGGGCAGCGCCCAGATCCCGTGAGAGCGGCAGCTGGCTCTGCCCAGCATGTGGGAGCTTGGGGGTGACCTCAGGTAGCAGGCACAGGCATTCTGCCTCAGCCCCTCCCCAGGGCAGAGCAGGTGTCCTGCATGGAGTCGAGTCGGGGACTGAGCAGAGGAAAGGGGTATTTATTAAGCCCCAGCTGTGTGACAGGTTTGGTGCTAGCTGTTAGGGATGGAATGAGGGAGGAAGTTACCACCTAGAAGCTGCATGTGGGGGCATTGGGAAAGAGCGGGGCCTGAGAGCCCAGGCTGTGGTTGGGGCCAGCCAGTGTTCCCAGAGAATAAGGTCTTTGGTGCACTGCACCCCTGGAAAGGCCGGCGGGCGGGGGAGAGGAAGCGGTGTCTGGCCTGAGGCTGCAGCTGTATCCTCCTGCCTTTCCAGCCACCCGCTCCCTGCGGGCCCAGCAGTCCCTGTTCCCCGCCGCTGTGACCCCAGGGGGGGCTATGGGAAGGCCCTTGGTTCCCACCCACCTGTGACCTGGTCCCAAGTGTTCCCATGTGACTCAGGCTGATGGAGCAGCAGCCTGGGGCACCTCAGCTGGCGGCCAGGATCCCCAGCCTTTTGTCTGGGAGCCCTCCTCAGGCTTGTGGGGCACACAGGCTGGAAGCTCCCTTGCGCTCAGGAAAACCTGGCTTGTCCAAGGGCGTGGCTGACACCCTTGGCCAGGGGCCCATGCCAGGTGAGTAGCTGCTGCTGGGCACTGCTTGTACCCCCTATTCAGGGCAGGTTTCTGAGCCCCGATAGCCTCCCTGACTTTTTTTTTTTTTTGCAGTACTGTGGATTGAACCCAGGGCCTCGCGCCTGCATGCTCTGCAAGTGCTGGACCACTGAGCTGCACCCCCAGCCCATTGTTTTACTTTTTGAGACAGGGTCTCGCTAAGTTACGCAGACTACCTCTGGTCTTGAACTTGCGATCCTCCTGCCTCTGCCTCCCAAGCCGCTGGGATTACAGGCGTGCGCCACTGCGCCCGGCTATTTTCTAAATCTTCAAGCTCTTTATTGGGTGTGGAATTCTGCCCTGAGAGTTCCTGCTGGTGGGTTCTGCCCCTGGCTGCACCATCTCTTGACTTCCTGGAGAGTGGGGCAGCGATGTGCAGGACACAGTGTCCGCTGTATCAGGCCACTGGGCCTCTGCCCTGGCACCCCTGTTGCCTTTTAGGGAGGGGCTTTCTGTCATTGCATGGAGTAGGGGGCCCTGTGTGCATGGGTCAGAGGTCAGGGGCAGCATTCTGTGTTGCTGGACCCTGCCTTGCCTGTGGCCATGGGAGGCAGGCCCAGCACTTGCTGTCAGTGAGACTCAGGGCTGGACTGTAGGCACATTTGGTTGGACGTGGGGATAATTTCAGGGGACATAGTAGGCAAAATAATGGTCCCCTGAAGCTGTCCATGCCCTCATCCCCAGAACCTGTGGCTAGGTGACTTTCCATGGCAAAGGACTTGCAGCTGTGACTGAACTGAGGACGTCCAGGGGAGATGATCCTGAATTATCCACATGGGCCTGATGGGATACATGCAAGAGACAGGCAGGAGAATCAGAGGCAGGGAAGAGGAGAGCCAGAGACAGAGAGAGAGAGAGAGAGAGAGAGAGAGAGAGAGAGAGAGAGAGATAGAGGCAAAGAGTGAGAGATAGGGAGAGCCAGAGACATGCAGACACAGACGCCTGAGAGACATAGGGATTCAAAGAGAGACATCGCGCGGGACAGAGGCAGAGATGGAAGAAGAGGCAGAGGCGGATAGGCAGAGAGATGGAGAAGCTGGAAGCTGCTGCCTTCTGGCTGTGAAGAAGGTGACAGTCACGAGCAGCGACCTCTGGGAGCTGGAGAAGTCGAGGAGCCCCAAGGGAACCAGTCCTGCTGACCCCTTGCCCCAGCACCGCTGTCTCCAGACCTGGGATGTGACACCTCTGTGTTGTTTTAAGCCACTGAATCACATGGCCGCAGGAAACTCATGGGACCATCTGGGGTCCTAGCTGCCTGCCTGGCATTTCTACCTCTTTCCTGGCAGCAGCCCCAAAACCCCCCTTTTGAGAATCCCCCCATCTTAGTCCTGGGCTTGGGTGGAGCTGACCCCTCACCAGCCCTTGCGGGGAGTGTGTGACCAGACAATTAAAACCCACAACCATTTCCCTGGCCACAGCGTAGGTGATCTGGTCAGCAGTGCGCCACTCTGGGACGTGCAGACACTGTGGGGAAGAGGGACTCACCCCTTCTGAGGTGGCCAAGGGTCACTGTAAGCCTGGAACAGCTGGCGGCCACTACGCCATGATCGGGCGAGAGCCTGTCTCCAGATGGGGGTGCCCAGGAAAACCAGGGGCACCGTGGACAGAAGTGACAGGGTGCTTCCTTCTGACCCCATCAAGACCCAATCCATCCAATCCTGAGCTTGGCTGATACCTAAGCCACTAAATGCTATTGGCTTAATCCAGTTCCAGTGGGATTCTGTCACTTGCCACCCAAAGAGCCCTCTGGGAAGCCATTCGTACTGAGACCATTTCCTTGGGTGAGAGAGGAGGGGGTGGAGTTACCCCTGCAGTGGGGGGATCCCCCACCACGCCCGGCTTACTTCCTGTCAGCCACAGCTGTTGGAGTTTGTGTGGGGGGAGATCAGGGGAGATGATCCTGAATTAACCACATGGGCCTGATGGGATCCGTGCGAGAGACAGGCAGGAGGATCCGAGGCAGGGAAGAGAAGAGCCAAAGGGAGATACATAGAGGCAAAGAGCAAGAGACAGGGAGAGCCAGAGACGTGCAGACACAGAGGCGCCGAGAGACACAGGGATCCCAAGAGAGACATCGCGCAGGACAGAGGTGGAGACGGAAATCAGGAGTGGCGATCAGGGGTTATTGGAGGCTCCCTGGATGTGTCATTTGGGGAGCGTCCATGAAGACCTGGGCAAGCTCCCTGCATGACCGTCTCCCATCTGTTCTGTGTCTTGGGCCACAGTGGAGAACTCTCCAGGCCTGAAAGCCGCTGAGCCTGGTTAGTCTGTCCCGGCACTTGTTAGGTGCAGTCAAGTGGGGTCTGACTCATAGCAACCCTATGTACAACAGAAGGAAATAGCCCCTGACACTGTGCCATGCCCAGCACTATTGTCAGTGCTTCTCTGCTATGCACAAGGTTTTCGAATGCTGATTATTTTGGGGGGAGTGGGTTGCCAGGTCCATCTGCCAAGGCTACAGCACCTGGTATTCCCAGGTGATCACCCATCCAAGGACTAACCAGACCGACCCTGCTTAGCTTCCGAGATCTGATGGGATCTGATGCCAGGGTGGTACAGCTGTAAACTTCCTAGCACTTGTTGTTGTTGTTAGGTGCCGTCAAGTCGGTATCCAACTCATAGAGACCCTGTGTACAACAGGCAAAACACTATTGTCAGTGCTTCTCTGCTATTCATAGGGTTTTCAATGGCAGATTGATTTTTGAGAGTGGGTTGCCAGGTCCTTTCCCAAGCCTGTAGCACCCAGTATTCCCAGGTGGTCTCCCATACAAGGACTATCCAGGCCGACCCTCTTTAGCTTCCGAGATCTGATGGGATCCAATACCACGGTGGTACAGCTGTAAACCTCCTAGCACTTAGTGGTCAGGAAATGCATGTGGAGTCTCTCCTGGCCACCCACTCGGTGGCAGCCACAGGGGCTGGTGGCATTGCCCATTTGGGTGTGGAGGGCAGTCTCCTGGTCATAGGTGGCACTTGGCAGGAAGAAAGGGAATGCAGGACCTCTGCAGCCACCTGCTTCCCAGGCACCTTGTGAGAAGGACAGACTATCAGTATGAGCTTCCTCTGAGATAAATGGCTTGCTCTGGGGTCAGTACTGCCCTGCAGATAATGTCCTTACCAGTAGCCATAATGTTGGTAGATAAGACCTTCTTACAAGTGGCCTCATCTGTAGCCAGTAGCACCTTCACAAGTGTCCTGGTCAGTGGGCAATAACTTCCTTTACATATGAAAATAGTTGTTGTTGTTGTTGGGTACCATCGAGTCGAGTCCGACTCACAGCGACCCTCCTAGGGTTTTCAACGGCTGACTGTTTTGAGATTGCCTTGGGAGTGGGTTGCCACGTCCTTCTCCCATTTTGCGGTGCTGGGAATCGAACTCGGGACCTCAGAGACTGCAGAGCAGTGCTCTACCAACTGAGCTAAATCCCAGCCCCATGAAAATAGTAGGTGCCTCCATCTTGGGGCCCAGAAGAGGGGATTTTCATTTGAGGCAGGAGCCCTCCTGCAATAAATAGGAAAACCTGCTTTACAACTTAGGTGGGCCAGCCTAAGCTGAAAAGTAACAATAAATAAATAAATAAAAAGGAAAGAAAAGAAGGAAGGAATGAAGGAAGGAAGGAAGGAAGGAAGGAAGGAAGGAAAGAAAGAAGGAAGAAAGAAAAGAAAGGAAAAGAAAGAAAGAAAAAGATAGAAAAAGAAGAAAAGACACACCCAAAGGAAAGATGGAAAACCAGGGACGATCTCTGCCCTGTTAAGGAGATAGGGACATAAAAACCCCCAGAGCCCCTCCCCTCAACACAATGTCCAGGAGCCCACAGTTCTCAGCAAAGTCCACAGAGTCTGCAACGTCCAGAGATGTTTGCAGCGACCACGGTGTCCAGATGCCAGCAAATGCCCACGGAACTGCACAGATGTGCACAGCTGTCCGTAGTTGCACCCAGATGTTCAGCCTCACTGCTGGACCTGCAGCTTCCTGACCTGTGTCTCAGAAGTGCAAATGCAACGGCTCACGGGTCTGTGCCACTCTCTGACTTTCGTCTCAGAAAGCGCCTCTTTCTTTCTCTTTTTCTTTTCTTTCTTTTTCTCTTTTTCTTTTTCTTTTCTTTTTTCTTTCCTTTCTTTTTTCTTTTCTCCTTCCTTCCTTCCTTCTTTATTTTCTCCCCTCTCCCTCTCTCTCCTTCTCCTCTCCCTCTCCCTGTCCCTCTGCTTTCCCCCCTTTCCCCCCATTTCTCTTCCATCTCTCCTCTCCCCACACAGCCTAAAAGCCCTCAGGACGCTCCTTTTTCTGACTCTAAATAAACTATCCTCAAAGTCCCTTTCTGGGTCCGATTTTGAATTCTTTTACTAATGAGACAAGGACTTGCAGAGTCACTCTGCTGCCCGGTGACGCTGGGACCTGGGGCAGGAAGGTGGAGGATCTTGGAGTTCCACACTTAGTGGAGGCGCTGCCAAAGCTGGAAGCAAGGCCTGGCGACCCTCTAGCTTTGCCCGTCCCCAAGGAGCAGCTCCCTCTGCTCCAGGGGCACGTGGGCTGGGAGACACAGTGCCGCCTGGGGCCTCTGGAGAGAGCTTGGGGACACGCATGTGACAAGCAGCCTGGAGGAAGCAGGCCAAGAGGCCAGTGACTGTCACGGTTGGTGGGATGCCATGCGTGGCCGGGGAAGCTGGTCCAGCACCTTCTCCCATGGGACCTTGGCCGCCCTTTCCCCTCTGGGCGTCTGCTTCCTCCACTGGCTGCTTTCGTGAGAGGCTCTGATGTGGCTCGGGCTGTGCGAAGGCCGCTGGGGCCTCCATAGATGGCCAGCAAGGGCTGAGGGCGATCGCACATCCCAGCCGCCGGGTCTCAGCTCCAGCTTGGTCCGGGGGCCAGGGGATCTGCAGCTGGGCCCCGTCTTTGGCCACCTCCCCTTTGTCTCCCCCAGGGTCCGCTGGTGCTCAGTCAGCGGGAGGCCGTGAAGGCGGGGCCGCTGTGGCAATGCTGCCCTTGTTCTCAGCCTCCCCACGGCCGCTTGTGCGCGAGGTCCATTGCGAGAGGCCGCGGGGAAGCTCCGAGCCAGGCAGGGAAGGCTCTGTTCTTTCAACAAACACGTCCGATGCCAGCGCAGTGCCAGGCGGTGCTGGACACGGACGGGCTGAGGGCTGGGCTGGCTGGGAATCAGAGCCACCTCTGTTTGCTATTCTGTCCCCGCCCTGCCAGCTGCAAGGCACACTTGGCTCAAGCCTTTGCCCTCCATGCCTCAGTTTCCTCCTCCGTAAAGTGAAGACAGTAACCTGACCTCCTGGAAGATCCGTGGGGCTAATGGAAACAGGACGTTCTGGTGCTTTGCATGGGCCTGGGGTGCAGACTGGGCCACAGCCCTGGCCTCAGCCACGGGGTTATGGAGCGACCAGGAGCGGCCTGATTTTGCTCCAATTGCTGTGCTGGTCAGACCAGGTTTTCCTGCCTCTTGACGAGCAGATCTTGGCTCACTTTTGATTTTCCAGTGTGTTGTTGTTGTTGTTGTTGTTAGGTGCCGTCAAGTCGTATCCGACTCATAGCGACCCTCATAGGGTTTTCAATGGCTGATTATTTCGGGATTGCCTCAGGAGTGGGTTGTCACGTCCTTCTCCCATTTTTGTGGTGCTGGGAATCGAACTCGGGACCTCAGAGACTGCAGCGCAGCCCTCTACCAACTGAGCTAAATCCCAGCCCTTCCAGAGTGTAGGGGCATCTCAACTTTCTGGTGTCTTCTCTGCTCTCCCTTTCTGCTCCAGGCTGGCTCCGCTGGTGTGCTGGGGGGGACAGTGCTGTGACAAGTCCCAAGATATGGGGGCGTGTCCTGCCCTGGGCCTCTTGGGCGGCCTTCTTGCCCTCTGTCCTTCCCCTTGTTCTACTGGCCTGAGGAGCTGCCCACTGTCCCTGCGGCCAGACCACCGTTGTCCCGTGGACCCCAGGCCGGGTGCAGGGCCACACTGACACTTGTCATGTCTCACGGCATTCGTTCGTCCCCAGCCCACCATCTCTTTCTGGCTCTTCCTCACCTTCAACAACTCAGATGCGTGGTCAAATGTCCCACACATGTTTGGACGGCTGGTCTCCACTGTCTGTCGCCCCCTTTCCTGGTCCATGACTTGCTCAGGCCTCTGGTTCTCTTTCCTGCAGCCAGGGCAGGAAGGTGCCTGGGGTGGGGCTTGGGGATGGAGCAGAGCTAGCTCAGGTGCTTGTGCCAGGGGAGCAGAGGCCTGTGCTGATGGCCGATGGCCGGACCCTCTAAATGGTGGAGGTGGCTGTCATTGGGCCACTGGGAGAATCGCACCGCTGTCCTCCTAGAGCAGTGTCATTCCTGTGGGATCCTCGGGGCAGGCAACTCCTCCTGCTTTGCGCCTTCTGTCAGTGTAAGGGGAGAGGGAAGGGGCAGGAGGAAAAGATGCCACGGGCATGGAGCCCTTTGCCCAGGGCTGCTCAGGATGCACTTGGCATGACCTTGGGAATCCCTCCCTGGAGGTCCAGCCCGAAGACGCCACTTAGATCAAACAGGTCAACAGAAACGGCAAGACGCTTGAGTGCTTCTCAGGTGCCCCTGGGGAGCTGACATGAGAGGGTCATGCTTGGGAGAGGCCTCTGCTGCTGGCCTGGGGCCCCGTTTTCTCAGGCTCGGCTCACGAGCCTTCTGCCTGTGTGGATGGAGGGGCAGAATCTGGAGACTCACGAGGCTGGGCCAGTGAGTCAGGGTGGGTTTGCCATGCCTCATGGAGGAAGCCGGCCCCCATGGGCTGCATGCAGCACCCAGTCAGGTGCCTGAGGACTCGGGTCCAATAATGAAAACAGAAGCCCCACCTCCTCCATAGGGCATGGGCCATGTGCCAGGCACAGAGCCTGTTCTTACACATGCTGAACCCAACACACAGTCTCCCCCCTTCTCCAGCAGCAGCAGCCAGGTTCCATCTTAAAGAATCCTCTTTGCTCTCTGTAAATCTTCTGTTGCTCTCCCACAGGCTGCTTGGGTCTCCCAGCCCGTATGAATTGACAAAATGAGGACATCACTGACACATAGAGGAGCCGGGCTTTTTGTTCCAGAGATTCAATCCTACTGGGCCTGGGGGAAGGGAGGGGAAGTGGTACAGGGCTGCCTTGTACAGGTGTTCAGGTTGTGTACTGCACAAAGTTACCTTACCTACAAGGGCACTATTCTCAGTGTTGTTGTTGTTGTTAGGTGCCGTCGAGTTGGTATCCCACTCATAGTGACCCTCATAGAGTTTTCAATGGCTGACTGTTTCAGGATTGCCTTAGAGAGTGGATTGCCAGGCCCTTCTCCCATTTTTGCAGTGCTGGGAATCGAACTCGGGCCCTCAGGGACAGTAGCGCAGGGCTGTACCAACTGAGCTAAATCCCAGCCCATTCTCAGTGTAGACAAACTAATTACATAAGCGCATGTGGGCGAATGTGGGAATTTGGGTCTGTGGCAGAGCCAAGAGCTGTGAGCTCCCCCATATTGGCCTGGACTCAGTGAGGAAGGCTTCTCTACATACCAGGAGGGTGCCAGCTGCAACCGGCCTGCTGAGGTCCCTCTGTCTGCCTGCTGCTCCCAGACCTGAGCCCAGCCTCGCCTGGCTCCTCAAAAGAAGGTCCCAAGTCAGCACTCAAGCAGCAAACAGGGAACAAAGCAGCGAGTGAGTGATGGGCAGTGGGGGCCAGGGCGTGAGGGGACGGAGGACAGTGGGAAGAGGGGACGGGGCTGGACCTCCAGATTGTGCCTGATTTCTCAGGCCGAGGCCTTCTCTCTTGGTTCGGGGCCTGAGGCTGCAGCCTCCCCATCCCAGGCCTGGGCCCGGAAGCAGTGGGCCGGGCACTGACTTCGGAGTCCAAACTTAAAGCCCTGACTGACTGCTTGGTATCCATGGCCCAAGCAGGCCCTCGGGCATAAGGAGGGTGAGGGCCAAAGAGCAGCAGGAGGCTGTGCCAGCTCAGGCCTCCTTCCTGCCTCCGGCAGGCCCCCGATGCATGCTGCCTTGCTCCGGGGGCAGGGGCCAAGGGGCAGGGGCTGGGGCTGGGGCAGGCAGGAGCTGGGTGAGCCCCATTGCAGCCGGCCCGCCGGGAGCCTGCTGGCCCCTCCCTGGGTGAGAGTCTGGAACACAAAGCTATTTTTATTTATGATGGTGTCGGGGGCCCGGCCTCTGTCTAGACAGCTGGTGTTATCATTTGAGGCCATCCTGGAATGCGCAGCCCCATTTATTGAGAACAGAGGGCAGTGTGCAGATTAAACAACTCATAAAAATAAGCTGGCAGCCCACGCCGAGCCAAGAAGACCAAGGTAACCTCAGCCCAGTTGACTGTCCTCGCCGGGCCTGGATACCGGCATGTTTTCCGAGAAAACAGCAGCCACGTGGCCTTGGGAGGCAGGGTGGCCCTGCTGGTGCCCCTCGGCCCAGCTGCCCTTGGGGAGGCTGCCGAGCCGGCCCTCATGAGCGAGGCAGGTGCCGGCGAGGCTGAGGCAGCCTCCGCGCCCGGCCAGGCTACCCCAGGCAGCTGACACTGTCTGCTGCCAGCTCAGCCTCCCCTGGCCTGGAGTCGGAGCACGCCGCACACCTGGCCTCCCTCTCAGTGGGCTCCAGCCCTCGGCAGAGCCCAGTGCTGGTCTCCTGGAGTTATTTCGGCCCCTGAGGACCCCATGTACGAGTCACACGTCCTGGTGGCTCACGGGCCACCTTGGGTGTTCTTCTGTTTGGCAGCTCAGGGAAGCCACACGTGCGTGGATTGAGTGCTCGCAGGGGCCAGGTGGTAGCTTAGGTCCTGACTTTGAGAGGCTTCAGATAGACACGGGGGAGGCAGACGGATGTGAAAATATGGACTCTGGCCAGAGGAGAAGCCCGGACCCCCGCCATCTGCTCGGATTCTCTCTCAGACGGCTGCCCATGCGCAGGAGAGGGTGGCACCGAGTCCTTGTTTCTTGCTGGTCCTGCTCCTCTCAGCCCGTCCCTGCGTTGGCCCTAGAGGAACAAGCCACCCCCAGGCCCTGCTGCCCCTCCTCAGAGCCCCCCGCAGCACCCCTTGCTCCCCCTGTTCCACATGGTGATTCATGCGCCCCAGGGAACCCACAGATGTCCCTGCTCTGGAGGCCCAGGCACCCTGTGCCCCAAGCGGGGTCCTCGCAGCCTGTGGGGTGTAGAGACTCAGGGACTCCTGCCCTGGCTTAGAGGTTGTGGGAGGCAGGTGGGGAGGCTGCACGCCCTGTGTGAGTCTGATGGACGTGGGCCTGAGGATGTGCTCAGTGCCCTCTCTGAGAGGTGGGATGAGTGGGAACCGCCGGCTGGCCAGGGTATGGCCTCTGAGGATGAGGGAGGTGAGGGAGGAAGGGGCTGGCGCACAGCGAGGGCTCCGTCACCACCCAGCAGCCAGCCAATGGCTTCCCTGCCTCCCTCCTCCTGCCTCTGAGCCTGGCCCAGCACCTCACCCCACGAGGGGCCCAGAGCACCTGCTGACGCCCCACAGAAGGGTGAGGAGAAGGGAGATGGGTCATCATACCACAGAGACACCTGCATCTCCATGTTCAGTGCACTTTTCACAATAGCAAGGATATGGAATCAACCAAAGTGCCCTTCAACAGAAGAATGGATGAAAAAAACTATGGTACATATACACAATGGAATACTACTCAGCAATCAAAAAAAAAATGAAATAAGGCCATTCACAGCAAAATGGATGGAACTGGAGAAAATTATTTTAAGTGAACAAGCACAAGCTCAGAAAGAGAAACACCACATGTTCTCACTCATATGTGAGAGCTGAATCAAAATTATAAGAAGGAAAAAATCCTACACAAAGGTCGGACCATAATAAAAGGGAAAAAAAAAAAAAAAGCTAAGAATGGTGTTATTAGAGATGGTCTAGAAAATGCATGTAATAGCTCTGGCAAGGTAAAAAGAAAGTTCACTGCAGGAAGAGTTTCTATCTTAAACAGAACTGGAACCCAAGATTATATAGAAAAATATGACCATAAAAAGACAAGTAAATGGTAGAGAAGTCTTTGACAGGGGCGGGGGGGCGGGGAGGAAGTGTACAAGAGGGTAAGGGGGAACCTATATGATTAATGTACAACAAAATGCATATATGGAAATGTCACAATGAAAAGCATGTCAGAATGAATCACGATTAAAAAAAAAAAAAGAGGGTGAGGAGGAGGTGGGGCAGCCCCTGCCCATTAGCCTTCCCCAAGGCGGGGAGGAGAGGGAGGGGCCACGGCCCTGGTGCAGGAGACCCAGCTCAGCACACCTGGGGGCGCAGCTGTTGTCGGAGACCCCAGGTGTGAACGCACCCTGATGCTTTGGCCGG
Source organism: Pedetes capensis (assembly GCA_007922755.1). Classification (NCBI taxonomy): domain Eukaryota; kingdom Metazoa; phylum Chordata; class Mammalia; order Rodentia; family Pedetidae; genus Pedetes; species Pedetes capensis. The sequence goes on from VMDO01003475.1 coordinate 56,432, forward strand.
CCCTTGCCTGGTGGCAGGACTGTGCCGTGGGTGGGGTGCAGGTGCTGGGATGGCACGAGGGCCACCAGGAGCAGCCGGGCAGCCAGCACCTGGGCCTCCCACCCGCTCAGGTGTTTGGAGCCAACCCCAGCTCTGGCTTTGGTGTTGGCCATTCTGGAGGTTGGCGGGTGCTGAGGATCTGATTCCCCATCAACTGTGAGGTCCATGGGCACCCCTGAGTACTCAAGGGGGCCAGTTGCTGGGTGCAGAAGAGGTCTGGGGTCCAGGGCCCCGCCCAGACAGTCCTGTGGCTGCCTCACATTACCTTCAGGGCTCCTCCCAGGAAAACCAGACATGCCTGGGCACTCAGGGGGCACAGTCAGGCTCGGGCTCTTGTCACTGGAGGCTGGGGTGGCCTCGCCAGGGAAAATGTCAGTGGATTTCCAGAGCCAGAGCTCGGACCAGGAGCTGCCCAGAGGCAGAGGAACTCCAGAATACATGGGCCTGGGCTCCTGCAGCTGTGGGTTTAAGGTTCCTTCGAGGAACTGTCTGCGGGAGGCAGAGAGGCTGCAAGCTTAGCATATCACTATGATGAAGATGATCACCCTATCCACTGAGCCCTTAAGTGGCACCATGAGCTGGACACTGTTCTCGGCGTCTCACAAACAGGTACCCAGTGACACTCCCATTTTATAGAGGAATACACACAAATGAACTCATTTTTCTTCCCTGGCGAACTCCTGGACATCCTTCAGAACCCTGCTAGGACATCCCTGCCTTGATTGCCTGGCAGAGTCCATCCCTCCCTCTTCTGCCTCACTCGAGGCCCCACCTCCCATGGCTGCTGACCTGTGCCCACCCACCGAGCTCCTTGCTCAGGTTTTCTGAGTCTCAATGTGGCGTCCATATGTGTCTGGCACAGACAAGAGGATGGAGGCCTGTTCGCCAAATGGGATGATGGAGGCTGGGGTCTGCAGCAGGACCTCTGCTCTTCATCCCCACAGGGCTGAGGAATCGGGTGCTAGCCCCCCCCACCCCCCGCACCCTTCCAGGAGGCCAGAATGTCCCCAGGGCCTGGGCTCCAAAGGTGAGTCTGGGCGGGGCTGCTGCCTCTGCCTCCCTCGTGGCTCCCCAAGCTCACCCTTCCAGGAAGTCAGGGTGGCAGAGCCAGGAGGAGGAGCCCCTGGGCTGGGGGTGGGGAGAGCGCTTTGGGAGGGGTGGGCTTGCCTAGGACGCTTCCCTTTCCCCTGCCCCATAAATAACCAGCATGATAAAGAGATGCGGGGCAGGCGTGGGCTTTGCAGCCTTTCAGGGCATCGCCCGGTACCCAGGCCTCTTTTGATCTTGGCAACACCACGGCTGGCCAGACGCCTCATCATCAGGCTCCCTGGGGCAGTGACTGGTCCCGAGTCACGGGATCAGTGGCAGCTGCTGTTCTGTATCCAGACTCCAGACTCCCGACCCTCTGTGTGTCCAGAGCAGCATCCCCTCTGCCTGCCCATGAACGTCCTAAATTCCGCCATCATTTTTGGGCCCTAAGACTGGCGCTGCCTGGGACTTTTTCTGATTCTCTGAATGATTCAGAAGGAGCCATGGGAGCAGGGGCTGGGGCGGGGGCACAGAAGGTGGAGTTCCTTAGGGCTGCCCAACATGGAGGCTGAGGGGTCTCCCTGGCACCACAGGGAGGCAGGATCCGCTAAACCCCGCAGCCACCAAGCCCCGCACCTCCAAGCCCCGGCCCTCGAGGCATCTCTCCAAGGCAGAGCCAAGCCCTAGCGCGCAGGCCAAGGGTGTTCTGCTTCCCAGTGGACAACACATGGCCGGCGCTCTCGGGAGGGGCCTGAACACTCTGTCCACTTCGGCGGCGGGCGGGATTCCTGGACGGACACGAGTGTGCTTTCTCACAGAGATGAATCACGCGCCTCTCCCCCTGCTCCTGCACCCGCCCTCTGCCCCGTCCCTTCCCCGAGACGCTCGCTCTGCTCCACAGCTGACTTTCTGAGAAAGCCATTCCCTGCGGACTCCGGAAGTCAGTCCGAGCCCTCTCGCCACAGGCCTCTGATGCCGGGGAGGGCCTGAGAGACACCCCTGATCCCAGTGAACCCTACCAGTCCATGCTAGGGAAGTCACGGGCACCTGATTGGGCTGGCCTGACACAGGGGTCTCCATCCATAGGTTGGTTGCACTGGTGGCCCCTCTGGGGGCCTTCCCTGGTTCACAGGATTGAGAACCTTCTTAGAAGCCCTTGTCTGAGCTGGGGTCCCAGCTCTGGTCCCCTGTGACCTCTCCTGGCCTTTTTTTTGCGGTAATGGGGATTGAACCCAGGGCCTCACACACACACTTTACCACAGAGGGGTACTCCAGCCCCCTTTTCACTTTTTATTTCGAGACAAGGTCTTCCTGAGTTGCACAGGTTGCCTCTGGCCCCAAACTCAAGATCTTCCTGCCTCCACCTCCCACGTCACTGGGGTGACAGGTGCGCCCCACTGCGCCCGCCTCCCATGGTCCATTTTAAGAGTCTGGCATCAGGTGGCCAATGTGAAATGAGCTGGGTGGTCCAGGATGGAAGAACGAGAAATAAAGGCAACAAGACCTGCCAGTCTGGCACATCTCCCAGGCCACGCTCAAGGACTAGGGACAGCTGTGGCCTGTGTCAGGGGGTGCCTTGTTGCAAAGCCATCCGGGGAACAGGTCCTCTGCCTCTCCCAGAGAGCCCAGGAGTGACCTCAGCGCGAACACCTCGGCGCATCCTCCAGTGCCCTGAAAGACATCCTGAGGCTGCGCTGCCTCCCCAGGATAGCAGGATGCTTCTGGAACCGGGCTCCCACCCTGGCTCAACGTGAGGCCAAACAGGCTGAGCGGAGGCCCGTGGGTCCGCGCCAGGGCCCTGAACCCGCTGGGGCCAGCTGATCTCCGGCGGGAGGCGGCTGCTCACCAGTAAGCGAGTTGTAAAAACCCAGCTCAGACACAACATCTGGCAGCTGCTTCAAATACTTCTCTGTCTGCAGTTGGAGCCGCTCACGGCCTCTTGTAAATCAAGCCATGCGCACAGAGGAGCCCTGTGCCGGCTGACCAAGGCACCCCAGCCTGGCCCGGCCCCAGCTGCGCCTCTGGCCTCCCGAGATCTTTAAATAGCCCAGGGCTCACATTCCATGTCCTTGTAGGTTCAATTCAGAGCAGCGCTGCGGACGCTGCAGGATTCGAGCTCCGTCCCTGTCCTGAAGCCACAGGGGGGGGCCCGACCTCGGGACTCCACCAGGAGCTTGGCACGTGGGGTGTGGCACCTTGAACTCTGTTTCCAGTGACCCGTTACCAGCAGCCACCCTGGGACCCACGCACTATTGCCCGTCAGAGGGAAGCCAAGCTGGCCCCGGGAACCCACTTGGTAGAATGTCAATCAGTTCTCAGGCAAATCTGGTGACACAGGACTGACCAAAAGAGGCCAGGGCAGGAGGCGATGCATGTGGCTGATGACGATCGGAGCCTTGTCTGCCCGGCAGCACCTGCCAGAGGCCTGCACAGGGCTGGGTTTCACACCTGTATCATTTTATAAACCGTCACGGCCACCCCAGGAGTGGACAGTGTCGTGAACTCTGTTCTGAAGATATAGGTTGTTGTTGTTGTTAGGTGCCATCAAGTTGGTATCTGACTCACAGCGACCCTACGTACAACAGCTGAAACACCATTGTCAGTACTTCTCTGCTGTTCATAGGGTTTTCAATGGCAGATTGATTTTTGGGAGGGGGTTGCCAGGTCCTTCTCCCAAGCCTACAGCACCTGGTGTTCCCAGGTGGTCTCCCATCCAAGTACTAACCAGGCCTGACCCTGCTTAGCTTCCCAGATCTGACGGGATCGGATGCCACAGGGCTATGGCTGCAGGAAGATGTGGGTAGGGGGTTGTATCGTGGCCCCAGAGAGCTATGTCCCATGTCCTACTCTGGGAACCTGTGGTGTGATCTTATTTAGGAAAAGGGACTTAGTAGATGTCACTGAGTAAAGGATCTTGAGATGAGATCATCCCAGGTTATCGGGTGGGGGGTCCTAAATCCAAAGTCAAGTTTCCATAGAGGACAGGCTCAGAGCACAGAGTGAAGGCTGTGTGAAGACAGAGGCAGAGCTGGAAGAAGCCAGGAAGGCCCCCCCGCAGAACCTCTGGGGGAACAGGGATCGCAGCCCTGCCCGCACCTTGATGGTGGACTTCTGGCCTCCAGAGCTGTCAGACAATACACGTGTGTGGTCTGAAGTCACCCAAGATGTGGTATTTCTCACAGCAGCCTCAGCAAACAGATGCAGCATAGAAACGGGATCAGGGAAGCCAAGCAAGGCCACACAGCTCTTATCTGCTTTGGTCTCTGTGACCTGAGGTTACTCGATTGACTTGTAGAAATCAGACCTCATTGGTGTCTGGAGGGACAGAAGCTCTGGGGTCCAGGCAGCTGACCTGCAAGATGCCCTTGTAGGAGAGGGAGAGGTTTGGTAAACCCGGGACACATACGAGGGACCGGGCGCTCAGGGCCCAGTGGGGAGTCATCCCAGCTGCTTTTACTGATCTATGGCCAAATGGTGTTGTAAGCACCTTGCAGACACTGGCTCGCTAATCCTCGAGCCATCCTAGGAAGAGGAAATGTTCTCCCCATCTGACAGATGAGGGAGCGAAGAGAAGCGTTGGGGGAGGGCGTGAAGGAACATCCTCCTAAAAGGCCAACTGGAAGTGAAAGAAGCCAGACACGAAAAGGCCACGTGGTGTCCGATTCCATTGACATCCGGTGTTCAGTACTGACATTCATTGAAGCACAAAGTAAATTCACAGTTGCCAGGGGCTGTGGACAAGGGGACATGGGGAGTGAGCGGGCAGGGGTCCCCTTTGGGGGCGATGAACATGTTTTAGAACTAGATGGAGGTCATGATTGCGCAAAATCGTGACTGTTCTAAATGCCACTGAAGAGTGCGCTTTAAAACGGTAAACTTGATCTCATGTGAATTTCACCTCTGTTACAGATAAACGGGAGCTCCCGAATGCACGGTCCTGCTAGAGAGGTCTTGCCTGGGCAGTGGCTTGGAGACCTGATGATGTCACCAAGCTCCTGATTCAGCTTTCTAGGAACTAATTTCCTTGCCTCTCCTCCTACACGTCCCTGAGGGCCCACCGTTCATTCCCAAGACCAGCTCGTTAGTGCCTGGGTGAGCTGCTTGCAGTGACACCTGGATTCCCAGTTCCTTGGGGCTCTGGCCAGTGCCTTGAGGCCCCGAGCAGACAGAGCTGGCTGCGGCCAAGCCTTGCCAACCTTCTTGTGGCATCTTCTGCACCGCTGGTCACCAGCCTTCTCTAGGTCTCGGCCCCTGCATGTCTCTGAAGGACCCTGGGGTAGTGGCAGAGGGCCCCCATGGGTACAACTCTGTATATAATTCTGAGACCCCAGGGGTCCACAGGGCAGTGTTATCAGAGTCCCCAGGGCGTGGATAGATGCAGATTCCCAGGCCCTGCCTATGGCAACCCGTCTTCCTGAGACCTTGCTTTCCTCTCCTGGTGATTCTGATAGGTGGGCGTCAATGAGCTTCAGGCAGAAGCTCCCAGTTAGGTCCTGTTACTCATGGGCATTTGTAGGCCATGTCTGCAGGGACAGTTCCAGGTCCGCCATCGGACGTCATCAGGGGAAGGAAGAGGGCAGGAGGAGGTCCTTTTCTGCCTACAAAGTAGACCAGAAGGGCTGCAGCTGGGCCCAGGCTGCAAGACAGACCTAAGGCCAGGTCAGAGGCAGAGCCACCTCCTGTCTGGCCAGCTGCCCCCGGCCTGGGCTTCTCCACAGTGAACATCCCCTTCTGCCCAGAAAATCATTATGGGATTGGTGGGGGACACCAGCAGATCTTCTTTGGCCTGGGAAGAACGGTCAAAAGAAGAGTTCATTTTTTCTTTCCTCTCACACACACACGCAAAATAAACTAAAAAATCTGATCCCAGAAGAGGTCGGTGTGCGCCGGGGGGATGGGCGGGCTGCATCCTGGCTTCTCGCAGCCGAGGCCTGAGAAAGCCTGGAGGAGCCTAGGAGCGGCTTCCTCTGTGTGCTCGGCCAGGACATCGTTTGTTGATCCTTGAGCCCAATCCGAGCTCATGATTTCCTCCCCGGTTGCCATGGCCCCATACAGAAAACACAGCAAACTCCTGGCCCTGGGCAGCTCATTTATTTCAAATATTCCTTGCAGCTGGAATCCAACCATGTTTGGGTGTCTGGACTGGAGCATGAACTAATTGCTCTGTCTTCGGCCCCCTCCCCAGTTCCCCAACATAGTTTATGGTTCAGTAAAGTCCACATTCCTCATCCCGCCGAGGAGAGGGCGGGAGGCTGCTGCTGAGGATGGAAACGGGACTCTTCCCATCTAAGGCCAAGCCCGAGCGCCGGCTACCTGCTCGAAGGCAGGGGATTAATTACAACCACATGGGCCAAGTCTGCACAGATGGTTTTATTAATACCGCTCCCTGCAGCACAAACCCCTGCTCCCCCAGAAGTCTCCCGGCTGCACAAAAGGCCCTTCTTTTTTTCCCTGCACCTTCCCCGCCCCCCACGCCTGACCCCAATCCTCCCCTGCCACCCCTTCAAAGGAAACCGGAGTTCCAACTGCAACCCAGACATGAACTCCAGCCTAAAAATAACCCTAGACCACCCTCTCCTCCACCCGGGTCCGGGGCAGGCAGCGAGCGCTCCTTTCCCAGGCGTGCACTTTGATCTTTGGAGACTACCTAGGGATAAAGAAACGTTTATCAGGAAATGGGTGCAGGAATGTTTGGTCCATCCTCAAAGACCAACTCTCAATTCAGAAGTGCCATTTTCCGGAAGCGTATGAGGTGGTTTTTTTTTTTTTTTTTCAGTACTAGGGTAATTGAACCCAGGGCCTTGTGCATGCTAGGCAAGTGCTCTACCCCTGAGCCGCACCCCGGCCCCCTTTTTAATTATTTTTACTTTCTGTCTTGAGACAGGCTGTCACTGAGTTGCACAGGCTGCTTCTGGCGTTGAACTCAAGATCCTCCTGCCTCCACCTCCCGAGTTGCTGAGATTACTGGCTTGTGCCACCGCCCTGGTTTGCATGAGGTCTTCAAAGCCCTTGCTGGTGCAGTGGTTTTGATGCAAGGCCCTGTTCTGGGGGCCTCAGGTCCCCTTGGCTAACCGCCTACGAGCCAGGCACATGGATGGCTGCCATTTTACCGAGCCTCGTCTGAAGTCACGAAGCCAGTATCTGAACGCAGGTGTGACTCAGGAATCCACGTGCGGGCCCCTGGGCCAAGCCACCACCACCACCACCTCGAAATAATTCCCTTCACGCGGCCACTTTCCAAGAGGAAGCACCGACGAGGTCACACACAGTGGTGTCCAGCTCTCTTAGGCGAAGTCACCTGGGGGCCTGGGACAAGTGAAGATCTCAGCACCAGGCCCCAGAAAGGTAGATCCTGCATCTCAGGCAGGGCCCTGGAGTCTGCATTGGAACAAACACCTTCCAGAAGGTCCTGAAGCAGAAGAACCACTGGTCAGGAGCCCCCTGGAGAAGGGGGGCAGGGTACTCTGGTCCCAGGGGTCTTGGGCCCTTCTCACGGTGCCTCCTGAGCCTGGCAGCCTCGAGGATGAAAACTCCCCGCCGCAAGCTGCCTGTGCCTTGCTGCTTCTTCAGAAACTCGTCATAGCCTGCGACCACATCCAGCGAGTTTCTTGACTGTTCACGGGGTCACTCACTGACCCTCTGAGCCAGAATTCCCTGTCCTTCCTACTGGGGCTTCTGCCCAGGCAAAGGTTCTTTGGGCCTCATTGCACACTTGGCACTGGGACACAAAGACAGAGGACGACTTGCCCCTTCCCATGAGTGCTGGGCCAGGACTCCAAGGATGCCACACTGGCTCCCACTGTGTTCCTAGCGAGCCCTTGGTTGCTTTTTAATGAGGCAGACAAACTAGAGGCACTCAGTGCAGATTCACCTTCTGCCAGGCTCCGCAAACTCTTTTCCTTGGGCTGCCAGGGTTAAGGGCTGGGATTTAGCTCAGTTGGTAGAGCGCTGCGCTGCAGTCTCTGAGGTCCCGAGTTTAATTCCCAGCAGTGCAAAAATGGGAGAAGGACCTGGCAACCCACTCCCAAGGCAATCCTGAAAATAGTCAGCCACTGAAAACCCTATGAGGGTCGCTATGAGTCGGATACCAACTCGACGGCACCTAACAACAAGAAGCCAGGGTTAAACCTCCAAAAGGAGGAGGCCTGTCCTAGAATCGCCCCCCAGGATACCCCTCCTCCCCCTTAAGGCTCTAGGGAACCCCACCCTCAGCAGGCCCAGGGGTGGCAAGGAAAACCCTGGGCCACATCGCTGGCTGGACCCAGGGGAGCTTGGCCATGCCTCTTTCCCTCCCCCACGGCACGAAGCAGGGACTCAAAAGTGGTTTCATATTTTAACAAACTTTCCTTTATTAGGTTACTGACTATTATGAGCCATCATAAAATAGAACGAGAGTTTCAAAACTGTACATGCTACAAGATTCTGGGCTGTCAGGAAAGAAAGGCGGGGTCCAGGGTCCCGGGGAGCTGAGGGGTGGGATTGCAGAGAAGAGCCCTGCTGTTCCCCAGTGTCCGTGGGGGCAGGTGGGTCAAGGCGATGAGCTGGGGTCTCTACAGATGAACCTCTCTCACGTGCAGCACACATCGGGACGTGACCCACCCTGAGTCAGAGCGAGTGATGCCTCCAAGAGTCTGACAGGAGCCGAGAGGTGGCGCACGCCTGTAACCCCAGGGGCTGGGGAGGCTGAGGCAGGAGATCATGAGTTCGAGGCCAGAGGCAGCCTGTGCAATTTGGTGAGACCCTGTCTCAAAAAAAAAAAAAAAAAAAAAAAAGAAAAAGAAAAAAGAAAAGGGGCCAGAGATGCAGCTTAGTGGTAGAGCACTTGCCTAGCATGTGCAAAGTCCTGTGTTCAACCACCAGTACTGAAAAAGAAAAGACAAGACAGACAGAAAGAAAAGAATGAATTTGACAGGTAAGTTTCCCTGCTCTGAAAGGAAAACAACCCTCAGAATAGGGGGGAATTTAAATTCCTCACCCAGTCTTGGCACCAATATTGTGCTTTAAAAAATATATTCCACTGGAAGTTTTTCTTTTTTTTAAAGGTACCCTACAGCAGCTGCTTAAAACATAATTCTTATGGACAAATATATATGTATATATATTAGACACTTTAAACAAATAAAGTCATATGTTGTACCTGTGCAGAAATGAACCGAACACTGACTCTAAGGGAGTTGATTTCAAGATAAAAGAATTGGCAATGGCAATGGGAGGCGCTGATGTTATGTTCGGGAGTTGCCGTGACAGGGACCGGCCTCCCTCTCCTGCCACCACCCTGCCCCACCAGCCCTCCTCCTGCTTTGGGGGCTGGTGGTGAACGTGGGCTGCCCCTCTATGGGTCTACGCCCAGGTGGGGCTCTGGCTTCTGTGAGGTTCGGCTCCACCCATGCTCTCCCTTGCCCCGCCCTGCCCTTGGCTCCTCAGGGGCTGGACAGCCAGTCGCTTCCTTCCTTTGTTCTGGCTGCCCTCTGGAAATGTCAGCTAGAAAAGCAGATGCAAAATCAAACCCACGCGGAAAAACCCAAGGGGACACAAGGAACCCAGCTACGTACAGAGAAGGGTGGACTCCAGAGGTGAGGGGCCACAAGGGGCCGTGGGGCCTATGCGGCCCTCTTCACGGGATCCTTAAGGCACTCAATGCACGTGGGGCCTGCTTGGGACCTGGTGTGGAGCCTCTGCAAACGAGGGCAAAGAAGCCACACAGAGACACCCTGGTGCTTGGCATGCGGGCTCACACGCCACAGGCAGGCCCTGGGGGGACGTGCGTGGCACCCACATCCCAGGGAGGTGTCAGGTGGGGGAAAGCAACACAACACACCACAGAGAGGTGACCGGACAAGGTTTCCTTTCTACATGGAATAAATAAATGGCTTTCGTTATTGTTTAAAGAATAAATACAGAGCACAGGGCGCCGGCAGCCGAGACTCAGGCCGGGGGTTTCTGTGCCTGTGGGAGGTCCAGCCCATGCTTCTGCTCCGTAGAGGTCTAAGGTGGGTGCTGGTCCTGGCCCTTCCTGGCCAGAGCCCTGGTGCCTCCCACCGGCCTCAGCACCGGGGACCCCCACGCAGCTGCGGCCTCTCCCCCAATGCCCCCCACCCGAGAGCAGACAAGCGCCCATGGAGCTTTCGGGGGAGTTTATTCTCTCTCTGTGTCATATTGAGGAAGGGCTGTGATTCCGCCCGCCAGGATGTCACTCGGGCCTGCTGTGGGAAGGGAGGAGAGGAGCCCGGGCAGGGAGTCTGTCCATCTGCGGAGGCAGCTGGGAGGATGAGGAGGAAGAGCAGGCACTTCTGCCCACAGCCTTGGGCAGGCATCCGTCCTGGGCGGCTCAGTGAGTTGGCACCAGGTGGCTGTCGTGTGTGTGTGTGGGATTCCGGCGCGTCTCTGTCACTGGTAGAGGAGGTAGGCCTTGAGGGAGGCAGGCAGCGGCAGGCCGGGGATGGCGCCCAGGCGGTCCTTCCCCAGGGCCAGGCGCACCGAGCGCCGGCAGAGATCCATGAGGGGCAGGGGCTCAGCTGGGGAGACCAGGAGAGAGAGAACTTCAGTACACGCCCGGGACTATCGCTGGCCATGTGGGTTTCAACAAAGACATAGTTAACAAGCCTTAGTTTTAATGATAAGCGCACGGTAACAGCTAACACAGGAGCTGGGGTTTAGCTCCGTTGTTAGAGGGCAGCTCTGTGCACTTTGAAGCCCTGGGTTCCATCCCTAGTACTGCAAAAATTGGGAGAAGGACCTGGCAGCCCACTCCTGAAATGATCAGCCATTGAAAACCCTATGAATAGCAGAGAAGCACTTACAGTGCTGGGCATGGCACAGTGTCAGAGAGTGTTTCGTTCTGTTGTACATAGGGTCGCTGTGAGTTAGACCTGACTCGACGGCACCTAACAACAGCAGCTAACATAGAGAAGCCCTGTGCCCACACTGACTCATCAAATTCCCACAGTGCTTATCACTGTGTTGTTGTTGTGAGGTGCCCTCAAGTCGGTATCCGACTCATAGCGACCCTACATACCACAGGCAAAATACTATTGTCAGTGCTTCTCTGCTGTTCATAGGGTTTTCAATGGCAAATTGATTTTTGGGAGTGGATTACCAGGTCCTTCTCCCAAGCCTACAGTATCTGGTATTCCCATGCGGTCTCCCATCCAAGTACTAACCAGGCCCGACCCCGCTTAGCTTCTGAGATCTGACGGGACCAGAAGCCACAGTGCTATGGCTACAGGCGTGCTTATCACGAGTGATATAATAATCACTGAGATGCCGCTATCGTCCTCATCCCCCTTTTATAGAAAAGGAAATGGACAGTCTAAATAACTTGCCAAAGGACGGAAGGGATGGAGCGGGGACTTGAACGCAGGCCACCCCTGGTCCCCCATTCTTCCCTATGTGGACAAGCAATGCCTTCCAAGTGTGTGGCTCTGGTGCAAGTAGAAGCGAGTTGTTTGCAGCACCCTGGCCCAGGACCCGGCCAGGGGATCCTGTTCTCAGGTACTGCTCTTGCCTCCAAGTTACTGCCGAGACACAGAGGGTACCGAACATGCTTATAGGTTATAGGCTGGCATCCGAATCCGGGCAGCCTGTGCCTAGCACTCGTGTTCCGAGCCACCAACGTGTGCTGCCCAGCAAGACCTAAGGAAGGCAAGTGCAGAGCCACTGGTCAGAACGGGCAGGGTTGAGGAGCCGCCGCCCGCCCGCTGGCCCCACAGCCTCACGGTGCAGCGTCTGGTCAGAGCTGGAGAAGCCGCAGGTCCTCAGGCTTCCTTCTGCCCGACAGGGAAGCCCAGGGAAATACGAAATGCCAGCCCAGCTGCAGCTGGAGGCCAGGGGGGACTGGGCCACTTCCCCGCACTGTCCCAGGCACCACCAGGGTGTCTTCTGGGCAAGGCAACACACGGCAGGCTGCCTCAGGCACCCAGGTTACAGAGCAGCTTCCTGCTGTGACCTCCCGGCTCCTGTGTCCTGTCCCCAGGTGGAGCTGCTCTGTCTTGTCTTCCTACAAAGGAGGCCCAGGTCAGCCAGCACCTCGAATCAGCTCTGGGGAGTCTGGAAATCATCCTCTCCCAGGCTTCTCCCTGCTCACACCCCCACCCAGCAGCCCCATTCTGCTGTCTGCTTCCGTCCGCGTACACGTAAGCACATCTGGAATTGCCTGGTACTCCCCACCCTGGGTTCTAGGGAAACAAAGAGCAGAAACAAATGGACTGTGGCATGGTCCATAACCTCCCCTAGACTGTGAGTGTCCTTTGGGAGCAACATAAGGGTCAGACCAAAAAAATTAGAGAAAAAAAAATCCCATTCCACTGATAAGAAGCAGGTTCTTATTTTAAGTTCTTTAATATTCACTGATGCATCTCAAAAATATTAAAAATAACATTTAAAGGGCTGGGGATAGCTCTGTGGTAGAGTGTGTTCTTAGCATGTGTAAGGGGCTGGGTCTGATCCTCAGCACCAAAAAAAAAAAAAAAAACAAATAAAATTAAAACCCAAAATTGTTGAAGACCAAATCCTAGGGCTAGGGGAAAATGGAAAGCGACAGCTGATGGGTGCTGTTTCTTCCGGGGTGGTAAAAATGTAGCTGACGATCCTTGGAGGCCAGTGAGCCAGATCCTTCAAAGGGGTGAGACGTAGGATGTGTGAGTTATATCTCAATAAAGCTGTCATGTTGTTGTTGTTGTTAGGTGCCATCAAGTTGTATCCGACTCATAGCAACCCTCATAGGGTTTTCAATGGCTCAGTGTTTTGGGATTGCCTTGGGAGTGGGTTGCCACGTCCTTCTCCCATTTTGCGGTGCTGGGAATCGAACTCGGGTCCTCAGATACTGCAGAGCAGTGCTCCAGCAACTGAACTAACTCCCAGCCCCAAAGCTGTCATAGAAGAGAATAAGTCTTGGACTTGATAATGCCTTTCTAAATTCCAGACTGTGACGGAAGACAGTCACTGCTCTCCCCATCCCACGGCACCTGCAACCACACCTGGACAGAAGAGGAGCCAAGTGATGAATGGTTTTAATGGGAAGGTTTGAAATGGGGCCTTTCCTGGGCAGCTCTGGATGATCGCTAGGAGCCCTGCCTGGAGGCAGGGGGATGAACTAAATGACCTTCCCATCCTTTAGGGTCAGGGATCCCTGGGTGGTGGAGTGTGGGCTTCCACCCACCTGCCTGCTCAGAATCCCACTCTAGGGACCCCAGAGCTGGCTCCTCCCCTTTACCCTGCATAGCAGCCTGACCTAAAGCAGGCCGCTCCTCCACCTGGGGCCTCAGTTTCCCCATCTGTAAGATGAGGGATCCTGGCCAGATTCTCCCCAAGTCTTCTCTGGCTAAGGTCCTGCAAGCCAGGAAGGCTTCCCTACAGCTCTCAGCTGGGACCTGGTGGTGGCGAGGGGGCCCTTCTGCACGGAGGAGTGGGGGCTTCACAGCACTTCCTCTTCACTGCTGGGGACCTCCTTCCATCTCTCCCCCTCGCCCGGGCAAAGCACCTGGGGCTGCCCCGAGTTCAGCAATACCGGGAGGCAGAGGGGCTTCCCCAGGGGCCGGGAGGCACTTGAGGAAGCCCGTGGAGTGAGGCCCAGGCTTTGTGGGCTTCAGGTCAGCTCAGGCACACCCTTGGGAAGAAGTCTCCAGACAGGAGGCCAGAACAGGTCCCCCTCTAGCTGCCTCGTTTCTGGGGCTGACAGAGCGGTCGCTGCTGTGGTGCATGGAGCACCTGCCATGGGCTTGTGGGGACTGTGGCGAAGGCAGGGGGCCCCAGGTCTGAGGGCCACACACTCTGAAGAGATGAGGCCCTGTAGCCCTCTAGTCTGACCCCTGCCGGAAGCAGCCACGGCTGGGAAGTTTCTGCTGAATGGGCGCAGGCCGAGGGACCTCCCGCTGCGGTTTATGGCCCTGGCCATGTTGTCGTGAGCTGAAAATATGAGCAGAGTCACCCGGGCAACACGTGGACGGGTCTCTCCTCTGAGGTCTCAAGCGCACAAATAGGTCACGCCCTGCTAATTGTGCAGGAGGCCAAACGGTGGTGCACAGGACCGTGGCCTGACTGCTTTTCACAGGCTGGGTGGAGTTGGAGAATCACCGGCCACGGAAACGGACTGTGGGATGGGGGCCCCTAGCCTAGGAAAAACGTCTACCCTCTTCCTCGCTTCAGTTGGTTACTCCCAGGACCCGAGAAGCTCTCTCCGCTTCGGTCCTTTACACTGGGGGCTGAGGGCTCTGTATCCAGCTCTATCCACAAACCCGGGTGCCCAGGGAAGTTCCACTGAGCTGCTGGGCACCTTTCCTGTGGACCAGGGCCACTGGCCACTATGCATATCCACAGGAGGCCAAGGTGCTCATGCATTTAAGTAATTTATCTGAATGGGTGAGAAGGTAGGGCTGAATGCTTAGAAAAGAACCCAGAAGGAGAGCCAGGCATGGTGGCGCACGCCTGTAATCCCAGTGGCTCGGGAGGAGGAGGCAGGAGGATCGCAAGTTCGAGACCAGAGGTAGTCTGCGTAACTTTGCAAGACCCTGTCTCAAGAGGTTAAAAAAAAAAAAAAAAAAAAGGGGCTGGAGGTGCAGCTCAGTAGTCCAGCACTTACAAAGCATGCAAGCGCAAGGCCCTGGGTTCAACCCCCAGTACCAAAAAAAAAAAAAAAAAAGAAAGAAAAAAAGAAAAAAAGAATCCAGAAGGTAAGTCAGGTGCTATTTTTGGGAGCAGGAGGTTGAGGACTTGGAAGAGGCTACGCACCAATGTGTAAGTGTGCATTTTTATGAGAAATGGCTCCATGGCCTCTTCAGACCCGCACTGCCCCAGAGCACCATCCCCCGGCCCTTGTGGTTCGCTGAAAACTTCTGATCCAGCTGAAGCCTCAAGAGTGCAGTGCAGCGGGGCGTGGTGGCGCACGCCTGTAATCCCAGCGGCTCGGGAGGTGGAGGTGGGAGGATCGCAAGTTCGAGACCAGAGGCAGTCTGCGTAATTTAGTGAGACCCTGTCTCAAAAAGTAAAAAAAATGGGCTGAGGTGCAGCTCAGTGGTCCAGCACTTGCAGAGCATGGAGGCGTGAGGCCCTGGGTTCAACCCCCAGTACCGCAAAAAAAAAAAAAAAAAAAAAAAAAGAGTGCAGTGCAGTGCTCAGGCCGTGGGCTGAGGAAATAAATGGCAGGTCTGCAGGGTCAAGGACATATGTCACATGAGGAAGAGAGGCTGATGCCTCAGTGATCACACCGCAGGCCTCAAGGCTCCTGTGGCTGGCCTGGTGCTCACTCCTGCAAACTGCGGGAAGTGAAGGTGGTCACGGAATGCGTTCTAGAACGCTGGGGGTGGGGGCCATGGCGGGTCATGTAGGTGTTTTCCGTTCATATAGAACAGTTCCTACAGAAGAGGAAAGCCATGAAAATCGGCTCCTTGTCCTCATCACCCCTGGAAGGAAGCCAGAGATACAGCGGGGTAATGCAGGCTGCTGTGGTCCCTGCCCCCAAATTCTGGGAACCTGGTGTCCTCAGAGGAGCAGCCTTTCTGGGGGAGAGAGTCTAGAGCAGCCCCTTACCCACATGGCCAGTCTGGCGATCTGTCTCCCCAGAGCCCAAGAAGAAGCCACCACTGGGGTGGGGAGCCCAGGAGGGCATCTTGGGAGGAGAGGACACGGACATAGAGAGTCACATAAGGAGGATGGAGACTCCTCCAGGTGCAGAGAGAGGCAGGGGGTGAGTGACGGAGGCATGAGCCAAGGGGCGCCCGGAGCTGCTGGTGGCCAGCAGAAGCCAGACAGGAAGAGAGCGTATCCTCTCTCAGGGCCCCAGTGAGCGCAGCCCTGCAGACAGCTTGATTTGGGACATCTGGCCTCCTGAACCGTGACAGAGTACGTTTATGTTGTTGTAAACCACCCAGTTCAGCCGGGCGTGGTGGCTCACACCCAGAATCCCAGTGACTCGGGAGGCTGAAACAGGAGGATCATGAGTTTGAGGCCAGAGGCAGCCTGTGTAACTTGGGAAATAAATTAAAAAGGAGCTGGGGGTGCATCCCAGGGGTCGAGCGTTTGCAGAGCATACACCAGGCCCTGCGTTCAACCCTCAAGTACTGCAAGATTAAATCAACAAATCAAACAAAAATAAATAAATAAATGCACCACCCAGTTTGTGGTAATTTGTTGCGGCAGCCCCAGGAAACGAACCCGCCATCCTGCCTCCTCCTTCCTCGGGCTCTGACCCCACCCCATCGAAATGACTCCTGCCGAGGGCACTGAGGACCTCCTTATTGCCAACGCAGCTGTCAACGTTCTCAGGCTGCCCTTACTTTGTCCTTCTTGAACCTCTTTCTTCACTTGGCCCCCTCCACATCACTCTCCCGCGTCGGCTCCCGTCATATGGCCTGCTCCTTGCCACCTCTTCCTGGGCCTTCCAGAGCCTGGCCTCCGCCCTCCAGCCTGGCTCTTCCCCTCATTCTGCGTGATCCAGTGCAGGAGCATGGCCTTTGTTGTTGTTGTTGCTGGGTATAGGACCTTGGACATGCTAAGCAAGGGCTCTAGCACGGAGCTACATCCTCAGCCTGAAGGTCCCAGTGTTAAATGCCATCTATATGTGGACGGCTGGGATTTAGCTCAGTTGGTAGAGCACTGCGCTGCAGTCTCTGAGGTCCTGAGTTCAATTCCCAGCGCCACAAAAATGGGAGAAGGACCTGGCAATCCACTCCAGAGGCAATCCCGAAACAGTCAGCCATTGAAAACCCTATGAGGGTCTCTATGAGTCAGATACCGACTCAACGTCACCTAACAACAACATATGTGGACGACACCCCCCTCTTTGACTCCTGTGTCCCAGACTCCAGGCTTGCAGATCCACCTGGATGTATCAAATCAGGATCCCAAACTAACTTCCACCCTCAGCCTCCTCCTGCTCCGGCTTCACCACCTCCCTAGACAGCCAGCAACTCCTCCTCCCACCTGCTCAGGCCACAGAGCTGCAGTCAACCCGGCACTTCTTCCTTGTCTCACATACGATACACTGTGCATCCCAGGATCGGCCCTCCACCACCTCATGGCTCTTGCCCTGGCCCAAGCCTGGCCACCTCTCACCTGGACACCTGTCACGGCAGCCACTCCTGCCCCATAAGCAGCCAAGGGAGTCTTCTAGGACATGGGCCACCCAACAATAAAGGAATCAAGGTGTCCTGTAAGCAGGTAATGGTTGGTGGCTTTGACAACACATGCCATCTCATCCTACCCCACCCCTGCCATGGGGCTAATGACCACACCCCACCCTCAGATGGTCTGCTCTGTGTCCCTATTTGGATCCCCCAAAGTCCAACCGGGCTGGGATTTAGCTCAGTTGGTAGAGCACCGCTCTGCAGTCTCTGAGGTCCGAAGTTCGATTCCCAGCACCGCAAAAGGGAGAAGAATGTGGCAACCCACTCCGAGGCAATCCCGAAACAATCAGCCATTGAAAACCCTCTGAGGGTTGTCATGAGTTGGACACAACTTAACAGCACATAACAACAACAACAACAACAACAAAGTCCAACCATGCCTAACCAGGAGAGGGGAAGATGAGAAGCCAAGGGCCCTAGCATCCAATTCAGGTGGCTAGGGATGGGGTGCTTGTCATTGATCAAGGGTCCTGATAGGACACTTCAAATCTCTGCCCCGATTCCAACAACTTATTGCCATTCTCGCCCTCCCAACCCCTTTAGAATTTTCCACGCAAGAACAATCACAAAAGCATCTCATCCCCCGCCTGATGCAGAACCAAGCAGAGCACCATCTACTCACAGGACAGGTGTCTGCCTTGACGGAGTGGTGCTGGCAGAACCTCTGTTTGAGCCATGCCTGGCTCACCAAGGCCAAACAGGTGCCACCAAACAGGTGGCTGCTCCGGGCCTGTGTGCTATACAGGAGCTGGGACACACAGACAAGGAAGGTGTGCAAATTCACAGCTCATGAGGGGACCCCCAAGCTGTTCCTGGAAGGACAAGGCCAGACAAGCCTCATGGGTACCAACAGTCTCGGTGGAGAGGCGAGGAAAGAAGGCCCGTGGTCCTCTCACCTGTCTGCCTCCACGGGAGGGGCTGCTACCCTTCCTGGCTCACTGACACCCCTTTTGCCAGGAGGAGGAAGGCACGGCCTAGGGTCAGTGTTCCCTGAGCTCCTACATCTCGGGCCTCAGTGTGTGCCCAGAGCTCCCAATCCCTGCCTGTGCCTGCTCATCTCTGCTCCGGGCAAGTTTGCCGTGGACTTCTGCCACTTATTTCTGTCACCTGGCGGGGCGGGCTCATAGAACTCGCTCTGCTGGTTCCCTGGTCCAAGACTGAGGCTCCCTGCTGGGGGCACACCTGGCAGAAGCGCCATGCCCTCGGGGTGCCAGATGCACAGGGAGAGACGAACAGCCTGGGAGCCCACGTGGCACACGCCCCAGGTGGGTGCCGGTTCACTGTCATCATCCAAGCCCTGCCCCAGTGGAGGATGGACAGAGAGCGGGGCAGGGCGGGCAGGCTTCCACAGAGAGAGACTTCACTCATGTCTGCCTACCCCGGTCATTCCAGGACCTTCCAAAGAATGAAGTGAGAAGGGGAGAGGGCCTGGAAGAACCTGCAGGTGCGGAGACTGTGCGACAGTGCGGGGCTGTGCTCCTGACTCCAGTGGGGGCCTTGCCCACCACTAGCCTGGTCTGCAGGATGGGGTTAGCACTTGGGGGGCCAGGCCAATCTCCATGGGCCGAAAGAGCTGTCTGGCCTACTTCCTTCCTGAGTGCAGATTCAACCTGACACTTTTCTTTCTTCTCTCACATACGATTCCCTGTGCATCCCAGAATTGGCCCACCGCCACCTCATGGCTCTTGCCCTGGCCCAAGCCTGGCCACCTCTCACCTGGACATCTGTCACGGCAGCCACTCTTGCCCTGTAAGCAGCCAAGGGATTCTTCTAGGACGTGAGCCACCCCGACAATAAAGGAATCAAGGTGTGGCGGGCCTGGGGACCGGGTGCTGCTCTCAGTGTGTTGGGTCAGTCTGGGACACACTGCGCATGCCCACAGGGTACACAGTCAGGGTTTCGAGGGACAGAAGGCTAAGGTGGCAGAGAACGTGGAGTCGGCGCTGACGTACTGGGTGGCTTCTTGGTCAAAAAGAAGGGGAGACAACTGCCCTTGCTGTGCTGGGCCCCAGTGCACTGCACACAGTACAAGGGACCCATGCAGGCAGTGAGCCCCCAAAGCGAGGGCCTTGCGTGGAGTGAAGGTTCTGGAACACCAGGCTCTCCTGCTCACACAGGCTCCCACTCATGGAGCCGCGCCTCCCTGCAGCACAGCGTGCCACTGTGCGAGGGCTATTTTCACGCAGGGTCTGAGCAAGGCCACGCCCCTTTCCAAAGACAGGCAGAAGTCGCTCCTGACTCAGCCTGTTTCTAAACCGTGTCCTCCTCTCCAGCAGTCTCCCAGCATCAGAACCAAACATGAGCCTCTCAGGACTAGGAGAGAAAGACCTAAAGCCCGTCGAATGAATGGGAGAGGTCACTGGCTTTCGTGTATCTGAGGGGCCCTAATATCCCCCAGGCTGCAAAGACCAACTCAGTAGCACACGGTCTGCTAGGCTGGAATTCAGTCAATGGCAGATCAAAGGTGGAGACAGGTCCATCAGAGAGAAACAGAAACCACTCACTTTTTTTTTTTTTTTTTTTTTTTTGTGGTACTGAGGGTTGAACCCAGGGCCTCGAGCCTGCATGCTCTGCAAGTGCTGAACCACTGAGCTGCGCCCCCAGCCCAATTTTTACTTTTTGAGACAGGGTCTCGCTAAGTTACACAGACTGCCTCTGGTCTCGAACTTGCGATCCTCCTGCCTCCGAGCTGCTGGGATGACAGGCGTGCACCACCACGCCCTGCTTAGACCACTCATTCTTAAACCCATCTATTCATTCCTCCATCTCTCATCTACCCCTTCACTCATCCACTCATCCATTTATCACCCATCCACCCAACCACGCATTCCATCATTCCCTCATCCATTCACCCAACCACCCGTCACCCACCCAGGCATCAAGCTATTCAGTCCTGCGGCCCTGCCAGGTAACCCTGCAGACCCTGGCTACAACTCCTCATTTAACCAGAGGCGGGCAAGCGTGACCTGAGGGCCTGACTGCTTAAAGACATCTTATTAAATCCAACACCCGCATACACTTTTGAAAGGCCCATGCCCAGCAGGACCACGGGGACTCGGGAAGGATGTTGCCTTAGACGTCGCAGGAAATACTTACGATCGAGTCCGTTCAAGTAGCGCATGCGGATCTCACAGTGGCCCCATACGGCGCTGACCACGGGATAGAGTTTTTTGCCCTTGAGTCCCCGAAATGCCACTCCCATGTACTGTCCGTCCACAATGAAGCTCAGGGTCCCATCATCCATGTCCAGGGCCACTAGGAAGGAGTCAGGGACGATGAATGTCTCATCCGGCTCCAGAAAGGCTGGGTACGTTTTGCTCGGCTGGTTCTTGCCGTCATGGTAGAGCCGGTTGCGCCCCAAGTCCCAGCCCCAGGACTCATGGTTGTTCCCCACGAGGGTTGTGTACCCGACGGAGTGCAGCGGGGCGTCCGCCGTGGCCACCCCCACCACGGCATGCGTGCCCCGCTGCCTCATGGCCCATGTGATCTGCCACACGTGCAGCCCGCGCGTGTACCCGACTTTGCCCCTGATAGCATCTGTGCTCTGGGCCACCGGATGCCGGTGAAAGATCAGCTTGTCATCCTCCTTCACAAAGACGTTGAGCGAGCGGTCGTTGTTGTTCCAGGAATGCAGCAGCTGCACATCGTAGGACACGGGGGGCATGTCCAGCAGCAGGTCCAGCCGGGTAGGCTTGCAGTAATCCAGGCCCTGCAGCTCCTGCTTCAGGGGCCGGTATGTGGGATCCCGCATGTCCACGGTTTTGATCCCGCCGGTGACCTTCTGACCCATGTTCGCCTTTGGTTTCACCTTCTCACCAACTCCCAGCGCAAACTCATCAATCTCTGGCCCTTGGCTCCGGTTCCTAATGAGGGCCAGACGGAATTCCTAAGGAGGGTTGCTAGGAGACCTCGGCGTGCTGTGGAGCCTTCAGGATTGCCTAATGGGCGGAAAGCAAAACAGAAGGCTGGGTGAGCAGGGTGCAGGACGAGGGGGACGGTTGCGTAGGAATGCAGGACAACCGCACGGACGCATCCCAGCAGCCCACTGTGGGGAAGCCTTGGCATGGAATGACAGCCCCCCTGTCCCAGTGGCTACATTGTCACAAAGGGAAGGGGCCGTCCATCCCACAGTCTGTGCACAGAGATGGACCTGGGGACCGGGCGCTGTGCTCAGTGTGTTGGGTCAGTCTGGGACACACGGCGCATGCCCACAGGGCACCCAGTCAGGGTTTCACAGGGCAGAAGGCTAAGGTGGCAGAGAACATGGAGTCGGCGCGGACGTACTGGGCAGCTTCTTGGTTAAAAAGAAGGGGAGCCAACTGCCCTTGCTGTGCTGAGCCCCAGAGGCAGCAGAGCAGTTGAAGACGCCGAACCCCAGCTGCCCCCTTTCTTCTCCAGCAGAGTCACCTCCCATAGACGCGCCATCAAGTCAACCTAGGGAGGGGACCCCACTGTAAACGGAAGCTCAGCGGGGGGCTCTGTTGTGCACTTGGCCCAAAGGGCCCCAGGAACCTCCTGGCTCCACAGGTCTGAGGCTACAGTAGCTCGCTGGGCAGGTCCTCGTCCCGCCTGGACTGGCCACCAGCAACACTCTGCCCAAGGCCCCTGGTGCACCCCGAGTCGGATGGGTGTGGGAGGGGATTTTTCTCCTAACCCCACGTAGTTCTGGGCCCACTCTGAGAAATTCAAGTACCAGGCCAGGCGCAGTGGCGCATGCCTGTAATCCCAGTGGCTTGGGAGGCAGAGGCAGAAGGATCGCCAGTTCAAGACCAGAGGCAGTCTGCATAATTTAGCAAGACCGTGTCTCAAAAAAGTAAAAAAAAAAAAAAAAAAAAAAAAAAGGGCTGGAGGGCAGCAGCTCAGTAGTCCAGCACTTGCAAAGCATGCAAGTGCGATGCCCTGGGTTCAATCCCCAATACCGGAAAAAAAAAAAAGAAGTCTGAGTACCTCTTTGGCTTCCCCCCGCCCTCCAGCTAGAAGTTAGTATTTCACCTTTGGGTCTCCCCACGGGGAGGCAGGCCTGACTCTCATGCGCCTCCTCCCTCTCTGGCTTTATCCTGGCTCCTTTAGGGGAAAGTGGGGAGAGCAGGGACACAGGGCTGGATAGAGATCCCGCTGCATTATGTCCCTGCCCTCTCCATCCTTTCAGCTGGGGAAGAGGAGGCTGCACCCGGCCTCGGATCCGTGAAGACGGCCTGCTGAGCCTCACTCAGGAGCAAAGGCGTATTTGGCCGTCAATACTCCCCTAGGCCTTTGCGAGGAACTCTGGGCCTGGTTTGGGGACAGGCCCCTAGGAGCAACAGGGCAAGGAGGAAGGCAGCCTCCTGACTGAGTATTCTAACCAAAGTCCAGGAGGCTGGGCAGAGCCCACGGAGCCATTGTGAACAGGGTCACGCCGGGTCACTTGTCCCAGGAGGCACGAAGGTGCCTGAGTAAAAGGGACAGAGAGAATACAAAGGAATGCGGTGTGGGGGAAGCTACAGCTGCCGGACACATGGACGTCTGGGGCTCGTGACGCACTGGCCTCCCGTTCCGTGCAGAGGCTGCAAGGCCAGGGCGTGGGGCGGGATCTGCAGAGGGGCTGACCCCAGAGACGACATCCTCAGGGAGGCAGGCCCCCCGGAGGCTCACTCCTGCCAGAGCGGTCTTTGCAGGAGCACGTGGTGCCTGCTGCCTTATCCTGTGGGCAGGCCGCACCTCTCGCCCTCCCCTTCCTGGGGTGAGGCAGAGGGTCTCCCCCACCCCAGAGGCAGGAACAGCTCTTCAGAGACCAGCTACGCCTCCTGCGTCCAATGTCGACACAACCTATACAGAGCTGAGGTGTCACACTGCAGCTGGAGGACTGCCCTGGTTCCAGAAAGTTCTGCGGATACTGTCACCTTACATCCTGGCTCTCCAAGGACAGTCTCGGCTTTAAGCGCTCAGGGTGGACAGCGCCTGGGTTTGTAACGGTAGAGACTGTCCAAGCGGGGCAGTGGCCTCGGCTGAGCACCTTTGTCCCTCCTCCCTCCTCGCTGACCTCCACCGGGACATCTTCCAGAGCTGGGGGAAACCAGGGTGGCTCTCAGGTCAGAGCTATGCCGAGCAGGGCCCACAAGCACCTGCCCCTATCTGTCTGCTGGATACCCCCTCGGGCTTGACACCCAGTGACCTCCTTGTCCTTGGTTCTGCAGGACCCTGTATAGGCAGAGGTCAGCTCCCTTGGAGGAGGAAGAGAGTGGTGGGGAGGAAGAGGGGCAGGAGGGGGGAGGAGGAGGAGCAGAGGAAGGGAGAGCAGGGGAGGAAATGGTAGCCCTGTGGCATCCGATCCTGTCAGATCTCGGAAGCTAAGCAGGGTCGGGCCTGGTTAGTACTTGGATGGGAGACCGCCTGGGAACACCAGACACTGTAGGCTTGGGAGAAGGACCTGGCAACCCCCTCCCAAAAATCAGTCCACCATTGAAAACCCTATGAACAGTGGAGAAGCACTGACAATAGTGTTTCACCTGTTGTATGTAGCGTCGCTATGAGTCGGATACCGACTCGACGGCACCTAACAACAACAACAACAACAAAAGAGTTGATTTCACTGGTTTTTGCAGTGAAGCAGCCTATGACCTCTGCCAGCTCCATCTCGACGCAGGAAGCCTCTTTCTCGCAGGTCTCACTGGTGTGGGAGACCCCCACTTTGGGAACAAGTGGGAAAGTGAGGAGGCTGGGGGTACAACGGACCCTGGGTGCACAGGGAGGGGAAGGCGAGGAAGAGTTCCTCCCAGGGCATGATATAAAAGTGCTCGGAGAGAAAGGCAGGGATGGAGGGGGCCTAACAGGGAGGCTGGCTGGGGAGAGGGAGGAGCAGGCCAGTCAGGTGGAGGGAGGGAAGGTCAGAGGGAGGGAGAAAGGGAGGGAAGAAAAGAGGGAGCCCAACACCAACACGCCTGGGCCCGGACCTGCAGAACACCTACTCAGCTAGACCAGACACCAGCAGACTTTCTTGGCAAAAGGCTCGATACTAAACGTCTCAGGCTTTGGAGGCCAGACTGCCTGCAACTATTCAGCTCTAGAACATCCATGGAAGGTATGTAAACCAATGGCCATGGCCGTGTTCTAATAAAGCTTTATTTACAAAAATATAAAAATAAAAGACAAAAAAAAAAAACCAAAAAAAAAAAAAAAAAAAAAACCAAAAAAAAAAAAAAAAAAAAAAAAAAAAAAAAAAAAAAAAAAAAAACCCCAAAACAAAAACAAAAACAAACAAAGAGAAAACCAAACCAAACCAAACCCTTGACTTTCAAGAAGAGGCTGGCCATTAGTCCCCCAACCCTCGAGCTAGACTTTAGAGGCCCCCCAGTCTCCACCCAAGACTCTGCCTTGGAAAGGCAGCCGCAGACAAGTATGAGCCAGACGTCAGAAGGACTCTCAAGGCATCCCGGAAAGACCAATGGGAAAAAAAGGCAGGTGCTTCAGCGTGGCGCATTCACAGCGTCCGGGTCCATAAGCCTGCCCCGTGCTGTGATGCCACCACCGCCTGGGGCTGCGAGTCCGCTAATGCCCACCCTGCGCTGAGCCACCTCCCTCCCCAGGCCTGTCAGAGAGGCAGCGACCAGGAGAGCGAAGGTGTGCGGGGGAGGAGGCTGGGGAAAGCTCTGGGCAGGCAAATGTCCCCTCAAGGGCACACCCAGGGACCTGGCAACCCACCCTGCTGTATCTGGGCCACCCTACCATCTGAGTCACCTCCTAGGTGGTCAATCACCATGGTGACCCTCGAGCCACTCTTGACTCATCTTCCCCTATCCTATGTCCAGGCAATGGCTTAAGATGACATTTCTTTCTTGTGACTTTCCTGTCATTCACACGGAGCCACCTCCTAGCACTGCAAGGAAACCAAAGCCCACCAGTCACCCTCCTCCTCCTGTCCACTTTAAAACCGGCCACACAGATGGATCCTTCTTTCAAGGCCCCGGGAACCTTGGCTTGCCACCTTCCCACCTTCCTCAGGACCACAGCCTGGTGGGTGTGGCCCCAGCCTGCCTCCTGAGGCTCCCAAATTCATGCGGCACAGCGGTGGCTTGAGTACTAAGACCTTAGCTTTCCTGAGCTTCCGTGCATTCATCTGTGATATGGGTGTCACCTGCATGTCACATGCTTATCTACCAGCCAGTGGAGACAATGCTGCAGAAGGGCCAGGCACAATTGGCATTTTCCTTTGTTTATGTTCTAGAATGTGCTCACATACCGAACAAAGATCACTGTTAAGCAGTCTTCTGGGTCACCACACCTGGCCCAATAGAGGGACGCTGCCTTTCGACCACAACCCAAGTGCACGGAATGTGGGCTAGAGCTGATCAAGGTTAAGATCTCTCCTAAGCCAGGGGCCACCAAACAAGTTCTATAAACAGCCAGACAGTAAATAGTTCAGGCTTTCTGGACAATGTGCAAATAAAGGGGAGTGGCTCTGTTCCAATAAAACTTTATGGAAGAAAACAGACAGTGGGCTAGGTTCAGCCCAGAGGTGTAGTTTGTTGCTCTCTGTTCTGAACCTGTGCAAAAATGCTGACCCCTACCACCAAAATACTTGGACACAGACCTTGGGATGAGGTGGGGGTGCACCACTCATGGGGGCTGAGTGACAAGGACGAGGGTGGGTCTACACAGCTCCTGCGAACACTGGGAAAGATGGCCTTCGCCAGGCCAGGAGGGAATCCAACAGCAAGTACCAAGCTGCTGGCAGGAAGTGGGACAACCAGTACAGGTGCTGGGTCACCCCCATGTCCTGCTGTCCCAGGAAGCAAATGGAGAAGCAGCTCAGGCCGCGTAGGGCCCAGAGATGCCACAGTACGGCCAGGGGGTGGGGTCACTGGGTGAGCAGAGGTGGGAGGATTTGGCCATCGTCCCCACTCAGAGAAGCCAAGCCAGGGAGGGTGTGAAAGGTGCGGCTGGGCGTGCCTTGTACACTGGAATGGAGAGCAGAGGACAAAGACCAAAGACGGCCCTGTTGCTGCCACGCCCCCCAGTCACACGCACACATGCGTGCTTCCATGTACACACAGGCCCATATGCACTTAAGTACACACACACGTGTGCCCCATGCTGAAGGCAATGACGGCGGTGGCCATGGCACCCAGCCAGGGCCTCTTGGGTTCCACTCCCCTCACAGGAGTTCTCGTTCCCAGAAAGCACGCTCTGGTATTAGCCACCATGTCCCCTGGGATGGCACCGGCCTGTCTCAATCACGGCTGGCCAACCCCAAGACAAATTCCTGGCCTGTACTCGTCCCAAACTCTGTTAGGTACCATCAAGTCGGTGTCCCACTCATAGCGACCTTATGTACAACAGGTGAAACACTATTGTCAGTGCTTCTCTGCTATTCATAGGGTTTTCAATGGCGGATTGATTTTTGGGAGGGGGTTGCCAGGTCCGTCTCCCAAGCCCGCAGCACCTGGTGTTCCAGGCGGTCTCCCATCCAAGTACTAACCAGGGCCAACCCTGCTTAGCTTCCGAGATCTGATGGGATCAGATGCCACAGGGCTACGGCTGCAGGCTCCCGAACTCTAGCCCCCTAAAATAATGAACTGTTCTCACGGTGCTCCATCCCAAGGGCTGCGTAGGCCAGCTGTCACACACAGAGCCCCAGTGCTGGTGCCTTCCAGAGAGCAAGGGCACTCCTACAGAAGGGCCGAGAAGGAGGGGCTGTGTGTGGGGGGAGGGTCCTGGCTCTGATTTATTTCCCCCCCCAGTACTAGAGGGAGGAACCCAGGGCCTCGCACATGCCAGGCAAGAGCTCCACTACTGAGCTGCACTGCCAGCCCCGTCTTTATTATTTTATACTGAGACAGGATCTTGCTAAGTGGCACGGGCTGCCCCAGGGGCAGGTCAAGGGCAAGGCTCTTAGCCCCAGAGCGAAGGGCGAAAGGGCTGGGAGGGGCAAGACAGACATGTGGGCACATGTGGCAGGAGAGCACCTGCTGGACACGCCCGCTGTCTGAGACACTGCATAGGGCAAGGAGGAAAGAGAAGCTCAGCAGGGCAGAATCAGAGAGGAGAGTGCCTGGGCACGCATAGGGGTAAGAAAGTGGGCAGAACAGAAAGGATATGGGGAAGGCTCCTCCCACCCAGGTGTGGGTCTCAGAGAGAGGGAGGAACAGACTCCAGGGGGAACAACCTTGTGGTATGCAGATGTGATGTGCTGGTCCTCCAACCAGGAGTCAAATGCCCAGAGAGCTGCTTCCAGGTGTCTGGGATACGGAACCCCACAGGGTGTGTGGAGGAAGACACTCGGCTTGAGGCCCAACTCATTCCCAGCATGAACCAATGTCCTGGGGGAGAACTAGGAGGCCCCCCTGGGAGGCTGACGCAAGGCAAAAGGGAATGTAGAGGCCAGGCCATTCCATTCTAATAAGAAAACTGCAGAATGGCATGCTGAGTGTAAGCTCACGTTGTTGTTGTTGTTAGGGGCTGTCAAGTTGGTATCCACTATCCGACTCATAGCGACCCTACATACAACAGGTGAAACACTATTGTCAGTGCTTCTCTGCTGTTCAGAGGGTTTTCAATGGCAGATTGATTTTTGGAGTGGGTGGCCGGGTCCTTCTCACCTTAGAAGAATAGAATTTAAGAAGATTCTCTTGGGGCCTGTGTAGCTCTCTATAGACACAAAGAAGGGACCAGAAGAACAAACACCAAACTTTTTTTTTTTTTCCGGTACTGGGGGTTGAACCCAGGGCCTCGCACCTGCATGCTCTGCAAGTGCTGGACCACTGAGCTCCACCCCCAGCCCTTTTTTTTTTTTTTTTTTTTTTTTTTTTTTTTTTTTTTTTTTTTTTTTTTTTTTTTTTTTTTACTTTTTTTGAGACAGGGTCTCACTAAGTTACGCAGACTGCCTCTGGTCTCGAACTTGCAATCCTCCTGCCTCCACCTCCCAAGCCGCTGGGATTACAGGCGTGCACCACCGTGCCCAGCTCGAACACCAAACTTTTCACAGTGGTTAATCTTAGGGGTGGGACAGAAGGAAAGATAGGCTCACTTTAAACACCTTTTGAATAGAAGTTTCTTTTTTTAAGTGCATGTATTACTTTTGTATGCCTGCAGCCATAGTCCTGTGGCATCCGATCCCGTCAGATCTCGGAAGCTAAGCAGGGTCGGGCCTGGTTAGTACTTGGATGGGAGACCGCCAGGGAATACCAGATACTGTAGGCCTGGGAGAAGGACCTGGCAACCCCCTCCCAAAAATCAATCTGCCATTGAAAACCCTATGAGCAGCAGAAAAGCACTGACAATAGTGTTTCCCCTGTTGTACAGAGGGTCGCTATGAGTCGGATACCGACTCGACGGCACCTAACAACAACAACAACATTACTTTTGTAATGAAAATGATTTTTTAGCACACAAAATTGAATCAAAAGCTGGAAAGCATCCATTTAACAGGTCGAACTCCCAAGAACAAGCTGTGCCCCAAGCAGTTCCCGGAGGTTCCACCTGTCAGCACCGCACTGGCGTTGAGGCCCTGAATGCTCTACCCATGTAGGTCACATTGCAGGTCCATGATTGGCAGAAGGGGACTGCAAGCACAGGACAAGAATCCCCAGAAAGCCCCAGGCCCATGCCAAAGTGGAACATTATCTCTATAATGATTTCTGTGAAGAGTTCCCATTAAACTTTTCCTAAATCATTAATTTGTCCAGTGAAAGTGGGGCAGCTGTCTGTCTCCACTGACCCAAAACCCAGCGGCTCCATCCTACAGCCCAGCCAGGCGGGCTGCACTTCAGCTCTGGCCTTGGCAGTGCCTGGTGCAGCCGCCCCATCAGAAACACCACAGCGCTCTGGCCTCAGCAGACCGACTCCTGAGAAGAGGCGGCAGCGGAAGCAGCAACAAAGGATGGGATTTCGCAGAGGGACACCATAAAGGACAAGACTTGCACCACTTGGCTCAGGTAAGACAGCCTGTCAGCACCGTCCCAAAAGCCCATGATGTCCCTTCAGTGAAAGTCAGCACCCTTGCAAACCTCACCCTCCCCAAAAGCGCTTTCAGAGCAACTGGCCCCGCAGCACCACCTCTCCCAAAAATTAGCCTTTCATTCTGTTGTCTGTACCCTTTGCTGGAGACATATCCCAGGTGACCTGGGGCCAAGGCACAGGCAAGGGCAGGGGGCACACAGAGCAGGGCCACCTGAGAGGGGCCGACACATCCCCACCCACTGAAACTCGGTTCCCCCTCCGTGCCTCTGACCCCAGAACAGTAAAACCATTGTTTTGACACAAGACAGGGAGAGAATGAAATTCAGGATGTGGAACAAGGTGACCTATTTATAAAGCCTCCTTTCACCTGAAGATCAAATGCGCTCCCTCCCTCTGCCTCCCCACCTCACACATTAGTAGTTGCAGCCCGGGATTTGGTAAGAGAAACATGCCCCAAGCAGTCTGTCATTATACCTGAGTGCAGCCTCTGCAGCCTGGCTGTGCCGCCGCCCGCCCGCCCAGGCTCTGCCTGCTAATTAGGGTGCCGGGCTCCCTGCAGCCTCTGAACACAGGCGGCAGGAATGTGCTAGGTGGTAGGCGCGCTTAGAGCGTGCCCTGCACAAGCCAGGCCATGGAGCCCGCAGGAGACCCGTCACTACCAGCAGGACTCAGGCCCCGGGGTCTCAATCTCTCACCCTACCCAACCGCCCACTTGCGATGGACTCCTCAAGCAGGGCTGCAAGATTAAGGCTCTGACCCGGGAATCAACCAAGAGGATTGGACCCTTCTGGAAAGTTCTGACAAGCAATTTTGGAAAGAAAATCTCACACGGCCCAGAGCTCCAGCCTCTGACCTCAAAAGACCGAAAACGCACCTGGCACAAACACCTACAGAAGGACCCAGATGACTCATGACACTTTCAGAAGAGGCTTGGAGTGGCTGCGTGGCGCCCCTGGGAAACCAGGGTGACACTCATACGGAGACTAGAAATTAGAATAAGGTGTTGGGGTGGCAGCCTAGCTCGGGCAGTTAGGGCAACGGCCTGTGGCTCACTGGGATGAGAAGCCCCGTGGCTGCAGGGTGTCAGTGATCCACACGGCTTCATTACATTACCCCCACAGTGCCACAGCCACGTTCAGTGGCAGTGTGAAGTCTAGATTGCAGATCACTGATTGCGCACAGTCTAGGGGTGGGCTTTTGTTGCTCGTGGGCCACCCAGTCCACATGGGAGGTGGAACCCCAGAGAGAAGTGGGAAGGCAGGGTAAGAATCTCTAGGGGAATCACTGCTGCTGAGGAGGACAGGGTCTGCAGCCATACCACCCTGGCATCCGGTCCCGTCAGATTCTGGAAGCTAAGCAGGGTCAGGCCTGCTTAGTACTTGGATGAGAGACTGCCTGGGAACACCAGATGCTGTGGGCTTGGGAGAAGGACCCAGCAGCCCACTCCCCAAAGAATCAGCCATCAGGAACCCTACAAATAGCAGAGAAGCACTGACATAGTGCTGGGCACATCACAGTGTCAAGTAGTGTTTTGTCTGTTGTACACAGGGTCGCTGTGAGTCACACCTGACTTGACGGCACCTAACAACAGCAATAACAAGGAGCCCAGGGAGAAAGACCCTGGCTGCTCCTTGCCCCCTACCCTACTTGCTCCCAAGGAAGGTAGGAAATAGGGTGGGTGAGGTGGCTGCAGAGCACTCCCTCCAGGGAGGAGGTTCCTGGGGAGGGAGGACCAGGGCTCCCTCCTACCCAGCCTCTGGTGGGCCTCACTCCAGAGCTGATGGTGGGAGGAGGAGCCGGAATGAGTCGGAGGGCAGCCACAGCCCCACATCAAGGTGGCCTCCACAGATACCATAGTGGACCATACCCCTGCTTTTGGGCCTCAAGGCCTGGATGGGAGCAGGTGACACCCCGACCTCTTCCCATGGTGAAGGTCACTTCTGGAGGTGGACCCCTGGTTCACACCCTAGCTCTCCAGGGAGAAAAAGCAGGAGAGAGACCAGGGAGAGGCCTGAGGTGGAATCCATTCACAGACTCGAGGGGCCACTGCCCAGCCCACGAGAGAGTTCAAATGGCCTGTGATGCACAAGCCCCGCTCTGCAGACCCCAGTGGATGCCCTCAAACCACCTGAGGGTGGACCAGGGGGAGGAAGGGGTGAATTCACGATTTCAGTATAGAATGTGTAGCTAAAACTCTTGACAGCAGGATTGAGCACACAGTAGGAGCATAATACATGTAGCTCCTTGCCCTCTCCTGCCCCCTTCAATCGTAAGAGACACCTGGTTTCGGGAAAGCTGAATGCCCAGGGCAGGGCGCACTCGGCCAGAAATCACCCAGGCAGGCCCGGGGCCTGTGGCTCCTCCCATTGAGACGGCAGTCTTAGAGGCCGAGGGCACAAGGCAGGCGTCCCTCCAGGGGCTGCGGGAAAAGCAGGAAGACACGAAGCTCCTCTAGTACCCCACAGTCTCAACCCCCCATATCCAATCGATCCTGTAAACCCCATAGGTCAAAAGCAGAGGCCAAAGTCCCCTGAAATGTCCACAGGGGGAAGGGGCGGCAGGGCAGTTCCCTGTAATTAGGTCTACAGGAGGCGTTCTCAAAGCGAGGTCCCCAGACATCAGCAGCCCCTGGGGACCTGTCAGAGGTGCAGAGTCTCAGCCCTGCCAGACTTTCTGAACCAGAAACTCAGGCCCGGCCCAGCAATCTGCACTGTAATGAGCCCTCCGGAGGTTTGAGAAGCCCTGGTTTAAGGGATTCTATCTCAGCGCTTTGGAATCTGAAATCCATATGAAATGAGAACTACCAGGCTTGGATTTATTCCCTGATTTGTTTTTTTTAAAAAAACTTCTTGTTCTGCTGGGCACGGTGGCATACGCCTGTAATCCCAGCGGCTCGGGAGGCGGAGGCAGGAGGATCGCAAGTTTGAGACCAGAGGCAGTCTGTGTAACTTAGTGAGACCCTGTCTCAAAAAGTAAAAAATGGGCTGGGGATGCAGCTCAGTGGTCCAGCACTTGCAGAGCATGCAGGTGCCAGGCCCTGGCTTCAACCCCCAGTACAGCAAAAAACAAAACAACACAACAAACAAACAAAAACTTCTTGTTCTACCTTGATATGCACTATTTCAAATGTCATGATTATCATAAAGAAATATCAGTACTAAAAGGTATAAGGTATGAATTAAAGTGGTCCCTCCCTTCTGCTGCCCACAGAGAAACACAGAGACAGATGTCCCTCCCTTCCAGGCTATTCTGGTACCTATACAAGTGCAGCTGCAAGGACACTCATTTTCGGCCAAGGGTCACATCGTACATGCGACTCCGTGGTTTACTTTTTCCAAGTCCTAGTATTCCAGCCCCTGCGTCGGTTTTATGTGTGAGTGGTTACTTAGCCCTTGGTGTGTTGCTATCGTAACTTTGGTAACACTCCCTTACAGATGGACACCTGGGTTCTTTGACTGTAATGAAGGTCCTGTGTAGAGTTAAGAATTTCCCCCTACGGCCAGTGCAGTGGCGCTCGGGAGGCAGAGGCAGGAGGATCGCAAGTTCGAGACCAGAGGCAGTCTGAGTAACTTAGCGAGACCCTGTCTCAAAAAGTAAAAAAAAAAAAAAAAAAAAAAAAGGGCTGGGGTTGCAGCTTAGTGGTCCAGCACTTGCAAAGCATGCAGGCGCGAGGCCCTGGGTTCAACCCCCAATACCGGAAAAAAAAAAAAAAAAAAGAATTTCCCCCAGAAGGATGACCTCTGACCCACGTCTTTTCCTTTCATTCACTGCCACTGCTCTTGCCTCAAAACCACGGGCTTCGGAAACCTCCACCATGCTGTTTTCGTTCGTAGGAGAAAACCACCTGTCCGACTGACCTAGCTCTAGGCCTCCTGGTCTTTGCAACTGACTACGGCAAGTCAGCCATGCCCAGGAGGTTTCTGCAGCGTCAGCTGGACTGAAGTTTGTCAACTGGACCTTGGGTGGACGGCTGCCAACGGCCTTGGAGAGGATTCTAAAAGGGATCAGGCAGTGCGTCGACTCATGCAACCTAATCGCCATTCCCCGAGTGGGGTTTCACGGAACTGAACAGAGGCCAGGGGAGAGGTAAAGCCCCAGAGCTCACAGGCAACTGGGGAGAAAAAGGACGTTGACTTCTCGGGCTCCAAAAGCTTTCGGGAACTTCCTCTTATACGCTCCTGGCCGTCTTCCTCCAGCTCCAGCCTGGAAAGTCCTGGACACTCTGGAGAGGAGGGGCCTGGCAAGTCTGAAGGCAGTGAATGAATTCATCGATGCTTCCAGGCAAGCGGAAGGGTCTTGGGCCAGATTTCTACGGTGCTGGCTGGTCACACGCAAGACAAGGCAAGGAGAGAGGAAGTGACTGCCCAGCCAGCACATGGATGGAGTATTCCTCAGCTGTCAAAAATGCTAGTGGGAAGGTACGCTGTACAAGAGGCAAGGACAAGCCAGGTGTGGTACTCAGGAGTCTAAGGCAGGAGGATTCTGAGTTCAAGGCCAGCGCACACACAAAAAAGTCATGCAGGCAAAAAGATGTAGAGAGGAAACCCAGTAAGTAAAAATGCCACTGTATGTACTGGGACAGGTTTATGAGTTTCCCTCCCTTTTAAATTTCTTTACTGTTTTGTTATTATTGCAAAAAAAAATAGACGGATGGACCCATGTCCATCAGCAGGTGAACAGATAAAAGGAAATGTGGTATGTATGTATAATGGAATACTATTCAACCATAAAAAGGAATAAAGTACCAATGTATGCTGCAATGTGGGCGACCCTTGAAAACTTTACACCAAGTGAAAGATGCTAGTCATGGAAGGTCACATGTCCCATGATTCCATTTCCATGAAACAGGTAGAATAGGCAAATCCATAGAAAGGAGAATGGTGGTTGCCAGCAGTCAGAAGAGAGGGCACAAGGAGTGACTATTAATGAATGGGCTGGGGCCTCTTTCGAGGGTAGCAGAAATGTATGGGGACTAGATAGGAGTGATGTCCACACAACACTGCACATGTGCTAAATGTCACTGAGTTATGCTCTTTTAAAAAGGACTGAAGTGATGCTATGGGAATTTCACCTCAATAACTAAGAACAGGTAACTGGATAAAAAGTATCCACCTCTCTAAAACCCACACCTACGGGAGGAGGGTGTGGACAGAGGCTCCGAGTGCAGGCAAGCACAGAGCTTCCAGGCACTCTGCCAAGTGACAGGGCTGGTCAGCCGTGGTTCCACACGGGGCCAGGGCTAACGATGTTCCGCCGTGCGAGTGAAGACCCTCCTAGAGCGGAGTTGCTGCAATCCAGAACTCCACCCGCCTCCCCTTTCTCTTCTGCCAAAGAAAAAGTGCAGAGCTGCGGTTTGGCGACTTGGCTGCCTTGAGCCGGCACCTGTAGATCGAGTTTCTCTGGAGGAATCTGGAATGTGCGCCTGCATCTCGGGCCTGTGCCCAAGTGGTGGCCTAGGGAGGGATGGCCAGCGCGCTCAGGTCCCCCTGGGCTGAGGATGCCAGAATGGGCCCCACCCACTGCAGGAAGGAGCCAGGACAAAGACTTTCCAGGTCCCTACTTTTCTCTACCTTTAGCTCAGTTGGTAGAGTGCCGCTCTGCAGTCGCGGAGGTCCTGGGTTCAATTCCAGCACCACAAAAATGGGAGCAGGACATGGCAACTCACACCCCAAGCAATCCCGAAACAATCAGCCATTGAAAACCCTATGAGGGTTGCTATGAGTCGGATACGACTCGACGGCACCTAACAACAACTTTCTCATAGAGCAGGGCCACAGCCCAAGCCCACTGCCACAGGCCACACCTTCTGCTATCACGAAGCCACCCTGGCTCCCCAGCTCCTGCTCGCTCCTGCCACCAATGACATCAGGGATGTCAGCGTTGCCACATGGCCAGGAGCCCCGGGCTGATGCACAGTTGGTCTGGATTTGTGACCGCTTACAAACCCGTTCTGGGATTTGGCTCAGTGGGTAGAGTGCTGTGCTGCAGTCTCTGAGGTCCTGAGTTCAATTCCCAGCACTGCAAAAATGGGAGCAGGGCCTGGCAATCCACTCCCAAGGCAATCCTGAAACAGTCAGCCATGAGTCGCATACCGACTCCATGGCACCTAACAACAACAACAAACCCGTTCTATGGGCGACTTTGTGCGTTCTCAGTGGGATTACTGCTTACAACCGACCGGGGCACAACCCAAGCACCTTGGGCAGGAGTGACCAATTCCCACAGACTCTTCCTGGGCTGGGCTCCCTCATAGGAAACAGTCGACCGGGACAGACTCATTTACCAAGTGCTTGGGAAAATGGAGAAGACATGGGAAGCCTAGATCTGGGCTCCCTGGGCTTCAACTTCAGCTCCACAGGCTGAGTGACCTTGGGCTAGTGTCCTCACCTCTCTGAGCCTCAGGTCCCTCGGCCACGGAAGTGAGGGTGATGATAGTCCAGCCTCCTGGGTTTGTTTTGAGGGTAAAAGGAGGATCCCGTGGACCCTGAGCCAACATAGGGGATGTCTTCACATCTTAGTGGTGTGAGAAGGAGGAGGGAAGGAAAGATGGAGGGAAGGAAGGGGCCTGGGTTTTCTGATGTGGGGTCTCTGGGGGTCTCTCTGTGGTAGAATGCAGCTATGCAAGTCTTGAAACCCATTCTCTGTCCCCAAACTCAATCACTTTGGCTCCAGGTGCCACCACATTGCTCTGTGGCCACCACAAGCTCATGAATGGCCACAGAGGCCCTAGGCAGGTGCCCCTGCAGCCAGGACTGCTCCCGGCTGGTAGGACCTTTGCCAGCCTGGCCTAGAGACGGAGCCCTGGGGAGAAGAGGCCAGTGGCGGCGCTGTTCTGTGGTCCCCTGGTTCTGCAGGGGTGGGTGCTCCCTGCTTCTCCTCCCTGAGGCCAGGGGGCCAGAGTCTGAGCATCAGAAAAGTTTCTCAGGAAACCCACTCAGATCTGGGGCCCACTCAGATCTGGGGCGAATCTGTTCCATTCCTCACAGCCCAAGGACACCAAGGGGCAGCGGGGAAGTGGAGAGAGGGAAATTGGCCCTGTAGCTGCTTAGTGGGCTCGGCCAGGATGGCAGTCAGGCGGAGGCAGGCAGGTGCCCAGGTAGGGAGGCCCAGGACCAGCCACTGGAACTCGGCCATCAACCCCCTGTAGGTTCCCCATGGGACCCCGAACGTGCAGTTCATGGCTCGCCTGGCTGGGTCAGGTGGTTCCGAAAGCTATTTCCCCTGGCAGGCTGGGCTGTGGCACGTTACTGCGGCAGACTCCTTCCTGCCCCTGGGGGGCCACGCTGCGGCCACATCACAGCTGGGTGGCGGGAACCCCTCCCGCTGTGCTTGTCTCCCCAGCTGGGGTCGGACCTCAGCCCCTGCTCCCGCGGAACAGTGCCTGGTTCTTACGCTGTCCCCTCCGCTTCCGGTCCCATATCAAAGCTCCTCTCTTCTGCTGAGGCAGCAAGACTTGCCAACCCAGCAAGCCGCTGGGACCCACGTTTGCATTGCACAATGCCGTGCCTTGAACGCGCCACAATGAATCACTGAGGCTCAATAGCATCGGCAGCTGGGCGGGCGGCAGGGACCCGTGTGAATGTCACACCACAGGACTCCCTGCCCCGCCCCCCTCCTGATTCACCCCCAGGCCAGAAAGGACAGAGACCCTGCACGCGGAGCTGTGAGACTCCTTCGTGTCCCTTTGCGGGCAAACGGTCTCTTTAGGGCACGAGATGCAGTCAAGCAGGGTGCTCTGCCCCTGGGGATACCAAGGAAGCCACGGGCCAGGGGCACGTGCGTGGCCCAGTAGCTGGCTGGAAATGCAGAGTCCCAGCCTCCCCACCCCCACTGCCTCTGAATGGCTCTGACAGCGGCCCCCAGGGGACAAGTGTGCCCAGGTGGCTGCGGGCTGTCAGCATGGGACCCCAGAGAGATGGCAGGAAACGCATTTTACAAGGAGAGCAGATGGGGACCTCATCTCCCTCCAGGAAGGCTGTCCTAAAACACACCAGTGTGACAGAGGTGGCAGGCAATGTCCCTGGTCCCAGGTCAGGGCTCCTGTCCATCTGCCAGACCCACAGAGGTGCAGGGGAGACGGTCCAACAGGCAGTTGATTTCCTCCCCTGACCTCACAGAAGTCCGTTGGTCACTGGGGGTCTGGGAAGGCGAAAGTCATGGTGACACCCTGGGGCCCCTCCTCCAATCCAGCTCATCACGGGCTCCCCTCTGCTCACCCTGCAGCCCTGACCAGCCTCTGGGCTATTTTTTTTTTTTTTTTTGGTACTGGGGGTTGAACCCAGGACCTCGCGCCTGCATGCTTTGTAAGTGCTGGACCGCTGAGCTGCACCCCCAGCCATTTTTTTTTAAACTTTCTGAGGGTCTCGCTAAGTTATACAGACTGCCTCTGGTCTCGAACTTGCGATCCTTCTGCCTCCGCCTCCCAAGCCGCTGGGATTACAGGCCTGTGCCACCGCACCCAGCCCTTTGGGCTGCTGCTTCTTCTTGAAATATCCCTGAGACACCAGCTAGCCAGCCCAGTCTCTCATTCCCTCAGGGCCACACTGGCTAGAAAGTCGTCTTTGCACTTGAAACTACCTCACCCTGCTGGAGCTCATCTGTCCAGATGGGCCCTGGGTCCCCTCCTCCACGGAGCCCTCCCAGGTTGGCCTCCTTGGCCGCTCATTGCAGCCTCACAGCCTCCTCCTCCTTCAGACTCCCCTCCAGGATGACCCAAGGAGCCTGGGTCCTGCTGGAACTGAGGCGGGCGGTCAGTCACAGCCCTGAGTCCTGACTGAAGTCCGCAAGCCTGCCCGAGACCCGCCCACATATGGTCGGCCAGCGAGTGGCCTCGTTGTCTCCCAGACACCTACCAAAGGATCCGGAATTCTGGAACGTTCCAGGCAAGTGCCTGGGGAAAGAGCCAGAAGAAAAGCCCGTGGGTCCTCACCCCCGGTGCAGGAGAGGGGGAGACCAAAGGAGGATGGAAGGCAGCGCTCAGCATCTGGGACAGGGGTGCCCTCCTGCCGGTGGCCGCTCTGCAGGGTCCTCAGGCCTGCCTCGCCCGGGCTGCTGATCAGCCCTGGCCCAAGCCAGCTCTGCCGTCACCAAGGGGAAGCGGCCCTTGGTTACCACGGGCCGAACACAGAAGGTAAAACAAACATTAGGCCGGGCAGGCCCTGCTCCTCACTGCTGGGAACAATTACAGGGTGATCGGCCGAGGAGCCTTAAATCCTCCAAGAGTGGGGGCTGGGGACCCAGCAGGAGGCCAGTCGGTGACTCGTCCCCTCCCTGCACTGCGGCCGCCCCCTTCCCGAGACCTGAGTACCCCCCACCATCCTACTCAGAAACACAGGGCTGGCCAAGGCACACTGCGTGCTGATCCAAGTTTTCAAAGCTTTGTCACCAGTGAGCCTGACAGGCACAGAGATGCCGCCCCCTCAGTCGTCAATGGGGGTTCACCAAAGGCCTCAGCCAGGGTGGGGAGGCAGATGCAAGGGCAGGAGCCCTGCAGCCCCCTGCAGATCCCCTGCTGGCAACGACCAGTTGTCCCGGGTCAACAGAAACTCACGGTCACAGGGAAGAGTGCTGTCCCCACCAGGTGGCAGCCGGGACCTCATCTGGGCCCTGGGCTGCCCTGAGGGGACTCAGGTGCAGCAGGCATACCCTAGGCACTGGGCCCCAAGCGCCTCTTGTCCCAGCACCCTGGAGTCCCAGCATCAGGCCCATCCCCTTCTTGGACAGGTCTCTCCTACAGTAGGGCACCCCACCACCGGGGCCATCGGTCCCCTTGAGGAGACACTGGGGGAACCTGAGCAGAGACGGGGGCAGAGAGGAGCTGAGGGACCCCCACCCCACCTCAGGCCCTCACCTCGTGTCTCCAGATCTGCTCCCCACGTGTGGGTTGGTGCTGCGCCCGCCCCACCTGAGCCCTTAGTATCTTCCAGGCACCCATACAAGCCACGCTCTTCCCTGCACCCCACCCACTCTCCAGGGTCTTCTGTCGGCAAGTGTTGAACTTGGGTGGGCACGGCGGCAGCAGGTCCAAACCCCCCACACGTGGGAGCCCCAGGGACACCTGGCTGACCCTCCAAAATTATCCCAGCCCATCTACAGGCACACTTGGGTCCCCTGACGCCCAGCATCACTGGAGCCATGCTGGGCTCAGGCCACCGGAGCCCGCCCTGGCTTCATGGTCCTTCCCAGGAGAGAGAGACGGAGACCGAGAGAGAACAGAAGGAGGCAGAATGAATGGGAGGCAGAAAGGGTAGAGGCTCTGCAGCCTCAAGAGCCGTCAGCTTAGGGTCCCGGGTGGCTGAAGCATCCCCATCAGGAAGCAAGGCAGAGAGCTGGGTATGGGGGCCCACGACTGTAATCTCAGCACTGGGGAGCCGGAGGCAGGAGGATTGCAAGTTCAAAGCTAGCCTAGTCTACATAATGAGGTTTGAGGCCAGCCTGGCTAAATAGTGAGACTCTGTCTCAAAAAGCGCCCCCCCCCCCAAAAAAAGCAAGGCTGAAATTGTGAGTGGGAGGCACCCCCAGGATGGATGTGGAGTTGGGGACCCTACCCAGAGGACAGCAGGGACTCAGCCTTCATAACCAAAAGAGGACGGGGAGAGGGCGCTCAGGTGGGGCAGGAGGTAGGCGAGCGTCCCCATCACAGAGGTCTTTGAGTTAAAACAAGCGAACAGCTTCACTGACTGGCCAGGCAGGCTGGCGGCTGGCAGGGTGCGGGGTGCCCACCCTGAGCAATGCTCCATGTGGGGAGGGCGTCCACCTTGGAGGGGCCCCCCTTTTAAAAACCACATCATTACCTTGGCAAGCAGAGGCCCTACCTCGCCGAAATATGGAGAGCCAACTTCTCAGTCCTCCGGCCTCAGCCCAGCTTGGAGTCAGCTAGAGTGGATACTGGGGATCAGAGAATCACACCCCGACACTGACACACGGCACATCTCTAGGACAA
The DNA here is from genome assembly GCA_007922755.1 of Pedetes capensis. NCBI lineage: Eukaryota > Metazoa > Chordata > Mammalia > Rodentia > Pedetidae > Pedetes > Pedetes capensis. The sequence goes on from VMDO01003475.1 coordinate 96,494, forward strand.
ACTAGCATAAACTACCATAAGCCCTGCCCCCCCTTTTGCCCCAAGTTGATGGAGAATTGTCTTAGGATGTAGGGGCATTTAGGGCAATGATGTGAGAGAGCGCTAGAAACACAGGGTGGAGCCAGGTGGCAAGGGCGCCAGGGTCCCGCCACCACCAGGAGCTGAGACTCGGGCACTGGGGAGCAGCCCCTGATGGGCACCAGCAGGGACCAGCTTGGGGGACAACAGATCAGAAAGCTTCCTCCGCTAGTGCGTCCAACCCCCTGGGCTTCCGGATGGGAGAGCAAATGTCCTCCTCCCACGGAGTGTTTGCGGTCTCGCTGCCTGATGAAAAGGGCCACAAAGGGCAGCAGATCCACCCGCTCCACAACCGGTGCCCTTCTGGTGTCTGAAAGAGCGCCGGCCCAAAACTGTGGCATTCGCTGGAAAAATGCATGGGACTCGAGATCATCATTTTAAGGGAGTTAAGCCAGACCCAGAAGGATAAACATCGCCTGTTTTCTCTCACAGGTGGATGTTAGACCTCAATATATATTCATTATTAAAACATATAGGCCGTGAAAGCAGACAGGACCTAGGCAGAGAAAGGTAATGGACTAACGGAAAAGCGGAGGGGGCAAGAAGAAAGGGTAATGGGGGAAAAGAATCATGTATGCTGCCCTTATGGTAAAATAGAGATGATGGACATATGTAGACAGATATACTGACAAAGAAAGACGTGTAAATAGAAAGGAGACCATTGGTGGGGAGAGGGGGGGTGGGGGAGGAGGGTCATGAGAGGGTAAGGGGGAAGTTAGCATGAGCAACATACAAAGAAATGCATGTATGGAAATGTCATGAGACCCATTAAATTGTACATTAAAAGTTACTAATAAAAAAGTAAAAAAACCAGCAACAACCACAACACAGTCAAGGCAGAGGGTCCCCAGACACGTCCTTGACTCTTATCAGGAATCACAGCTGGCGATCCTTCACCTCTCCTTCTTACTTTCCCTCCCCTCTTCCTTCCATCTTCCCATTCTCCCTTTCCCTCTTTCTGTCTTTGCCTTGGGGGGAGGTGGTTTAAGAATCAGGAAGGAAGAATTAGAAAGTATCTATGAGGTACACAGAAAATTTGAAGAGAGTGAACAACCCAAGAAATGATACTTCAAACCCACAGCATGAAAAGCCTTGCTCATTTCCACCTGCAAAAACGAGAAGAATGGATGCCCACCCCACAGGCTGCTGGGAGAACCAAAGAAGATAATGGATGAGTATACACAAGGAGTGGGCTGCGATTTGGCTCAGTTGGTAGAGCGCTGCGCTGCAGTCTCTGAGGTCCTGAGTTCAATTCCCAGCACAGCAAAAATGGGAGAAGGACCTGGCAATCCACTCCCAAGGCAATCCCAAAACAGTCAGCCATTGAAAACCCTATGAGGGTCACTATGAGTTGGATACCGACTTGACGGCACCTGACAACAACAATAACAATACACAAGGAGCCCAAGAGTTCCCAGCACACAGTGGGTCCTCCAGTAATGGCGGGTGCTGACACAGCTCTATGTGTGGGGAACTTCTGAGTATTAATATGTGACATTCATTAATGCGTTAGGTGGTGGCTTTCATTATTACTGTTCACATGACATTCAAGTTGTTGTTGTTGTTAGGTGCTGTGGAGTCGGTATCCGACTCATAGCGACCCTCACAGGGTTTACAATGGCTGACTGTTTCGGGATTACCTTGGGAGTGGATTGCCAGGCCCCTCTCCCTGACATTCAAGTAGTTGAATCCTAACACAAAGTATCCTCTTTCTACCACTAAGGGACCTGAGAGCCACGTCATCGTTTTAAAACACAAAGATGGTTTAAAGACCACACAGGGAAAACCACGTGGAGGTTCCTCAACAAACCCAAAGTAGAATGACCATTTACTCCAGCAGTTCCACTTTTGGGGATATGCCCAAAAGAACAGAAAGCAGGATCCTGACCAGGTATTTGTATGTCCATGTTTACAGTGCCTGCAGCTGTAGCTGTGTGGCATCCAATCCCGTCAGATCTTGGAAGCTAAGCAGGGTCAGGTCTGGTTAGTACTTGGATGGGAGACCTCCTGGGAACACCAGGTGCTGTAGGCTTGGGAGACGGACCCGGCAACCCACTCCCAAAAGTCAATCCGCCATTGAAAACCCTATGAACAGCAGAGAAGCACTGACAATAGTGTTTCATCTGTTGTACACACGGTTGCTATGAGTCAGATACCAACTTGAGGGCACCTAACAACATGTTTACAGTATCTTTATTCACAACAGCCAAAAGGTGGGAGCAACTCAAATGTCCACAGACAAATGCACAGATAAACACAATGTGGCACATATGCATGCATGATGGGATGGAATTCAGGCTTAGAAGGGCAGGAGATTCTGGCACTTGCTACAACAAGCATGAGCCTTGAGGACGTTTTGAGAAGTGACATAAGTCAGCCACAAACAGACACATACTGGATTCTTCCACTCACATGTGGCCTCAGAGTGGTCACCTGCAGCCTGACTATAGGATGGTGGTTGCCCGGGGGTGAACCCAGGGCGTGGCACACACTTTCCAAGTGCTCTACCACTGAGCTGTACCACCAGTCCCTCTTTTACTTTTTTTTAAGTTTTGAGACAGGGTCTTGCCAAGTTACACAGGCTGCCTCTGGCCTCAAACTCATGGTCCTCTTGCTTCCGCCACCCCAGTCGCTGGGATCACAGATGTATGCAAACTTACTATTTTTCTTTCTTTCTTTCTTTCGCAGTACTGGGGGGTTGAACCCAGGGCCTCATGCTGGCAAGGCATTTTGCCAGTGCTGTACCATTGAGCTGCACCACCAGCCCATTTTTTTACTTTTTGAGACAGGATCTTGCTAAATTACGCAGACTGCTTCTGGTCTCAAACTTGTGATCCTCCTGCCTCTGCCTCCCGAGTCGCTGGCATTACAGGCATGCGCCACTGTGCCTGGCTATTTTTTTACTTTTTGAGACAGGGTCTCGCAAAATTAAGTAGACTGCCTCTGGTCACAAACTTGTGATCGTCCTGCCTCTGCCTCCTGAGTTGCTGGGATCAAAGGCATGAGCCACTGCACCCAGCCTCGAATTTACTCTTCAAAATTTACTCTTTTATTGTGCATATTTGCCACAATAAAAAAAAATACTTCATCTTATATGAAAAAGAAAAAGAAAAACCTGAGGGGTAGAAAATTAAGAAATGAAAAAGGATCCTTCCTCTCTTTTCTTGAATGTGTTCTTTTGAACAAATGTTCAAAATTGCTAAGAAACATGGCCAGCCGCCCCTGGCCATGCCCTCTCTGCCTATTTAAGCTGACTGATGGCCAGGACCATCCACCAGCGAGCTGCTTTCCCAAGAACCCTGCTGGAGAGCACAGTCAGCCTGGCGGAGAGAGGAGGTTGCCATATGTGTGGCTAAGAGTTTCCTTGGGCCTCTGCACCCTCCTTTCCTTTCAGCCGGAGTGAGAGAGAGGCCATTGGTATCCCCAACATCATCTGCATCTGGCCCGGGCTGACGGAGGCCGCTGGCAGAAGGGCACATTCTCACGAGCTGGTTCACGCCGTGGGCACCTCACCAAGCTGACAAGGAAAAAGAACTGGCAGGAAATAGAAGTGGGTTTGAAAAAGCAGATCGATGCGTCGAAGGCCAGGCTCCACAGGGCTGAGAAGCGGGGACAGGCTGCTGTCCAGGAAATGACTCACGTCTCCGCTGAGCCTTCAGTTTCCTCGGCAGGGAAAGCGGCTGGGGCGAGGGTCCCAGGGAGGAAGGCCCCTTGCCCTGTGGACTGGGAACCTGCGAGGCCAGTTCTCAGACACCTGGGGATTGCGGGTGCCTATCACACCCCCAAGGACAGGAGCTTAGCCGACACTTGCTGGTGAAGAACACAAAAATCTTCAAGTCTGAGATCAGGGCCCAGGTCAGCACCAGGGGTGCCAAGACCACCCTGCACCTGCTGTCCCTATCCATGCACTCTGGCTGCAGAACCAGCCGACTCTGGCGCAGCCCCTGAAGGCAAATGTTCTCCCAAGGTCATGGTCTCCCGATCGATAAATTGAACTGGCCCCAAAAATATATCCTCTGCGCTTCTTGACCGCATCTGAAAATCCTGTCTGAGTCCTTGACACGAGGTATCTTTCGTCTCTGCGACACACACTCTTCCCTCTTCAAGGGTATATCCTGGCTCTTCTATGAGTTCTCTGCTGTGCTTAAGGCACTGGTGGTCTTGGCCACCACCCTTGTGGGCCCCTCTCCACTGCTGGCTCCAGGGAGCAACTTCTTTTTTTTTTTTTTTTTGCGGTACTGGGGGTTGAACCCAGGGCCTCGTGCCTGCATGCTTTGCAAATGCTGGACCACTGAGCTGCACCCCCTCAGCCCATTTTTGTTTTTACTTTTTGAGACAGGGTCTCACTAAGTTACGCAGACTGCCTCTGGTCTCGAACTTTCGATCCTCCCACCTCTGCCTCCCGAGCCGCTGGGATTATAGGCGTGCGCCACACGCCCGGCGGAGCATCTCTTCTTGAACTCGCCGTGGCCCCCAAACAGCATCTGTCTTACAGTGACTCAAGCGGACCCCTGCCATCCTCTACACATCTGCCAACCTCTCTCCTCCACCGCCTGATCACCCAGCTCCAAACTCCTCCTCTCCCTGGTCCCTCCTCTGGTTGGCATCCCTCACAAGCACCAAATGACATTGTTATTGTTGTTAGGTGCCGTCGAGTCGGTATCGACTCATAGTGACCCTCTGTACAACAGGGGAAACACTATTGTCAGTGCTTCTCTGCTGTTCATAGGGTTTTCAATGGCAGATTGATTTTTGGGAGGGGGTTGCCAGGTCCTTCTCCCAAGCCTACAGCTTCTGGTGTTCCCAGGCGGTCTCCCATCCAGGTGCTAACCAGGCCCAACCCTGCTTAGCTTCCGAGATCTGACGGGATCGGATGCCACAAGGCTATGGCTGCAGGCTCCAAATGACATAAGTCCCCCTTACTGTTTGTACCTGTCCCCACTCTGCCCACCTGAGTCATCATCTCCTTCGAGGCCACGCCAGGCGTCTCCAAGTCCAGCCCCGCTCCGGCTCCTCCCCACAGCCAGTCCTCCCAAAGCGCTCTCATTGAACAACTGCCAACAATGTGTCACATTCACTTTTACTGCTTTTGCTGCACAATAATTAAATGGCTAGAGGAGAGGGTGTGAAGGGCCCATTCAGAGAAAGAGTGAGTGGAAATAGCAAGCCAGCTCGCACGAAAGGATTCTCGACCTCCCAAGGAGACAGAGGAGCACAGAAGGAAAGTAACAAGACATCACTTGGCACCCCGATTCTACAGGGTTTGCCCCTCCTGCGGGGGTGGGGGAGGAACCAGCACCCACATGATTCATTCAGGGAAACAAGGTAGCAACCGATCCAGCAATTCAACTCCCTACGCGTGAGCCAGGTAAGGATACAGCACCAGAATGCAGGAGACCCTCAGAGGGCTGCTGGTGACAGACTTGCCAGGTAAGGATACAGCACCAGAATGCAGGAGACCCTCAGAGGGCTGCTCGTGACAGACTTGCTTCCGTTTACAAGCGGGTCGTCATCGCCAGAAGGTGGACGCGTGTCACAGGTCGGCACCATGAACCATCGCCCAGCAATGAAAAAGACGAGGGAGAATCATACCGAGAGCCCAGACACACAACCACATGCAGAAAAGTGTTGTTTTCAGGTGCCATCGTGTCACGTTGACTCCTCGGGACCCAACAGGTGAAACGCTCCCCAACACTGTGCCATGTCCGGCACTATGTCAGTGCTTTTCTGCTATTCATAGGGTTTTCAATGGCTAGTTGTTTCGGGAGTGGACTGCCAGGTTCTTCTCCTAAGCCTACGGCACCCAGTATTCACAGGCGGTCTCCCATCTAAAGACTAACCAGACCCAACCCTGCTAAGTTTCTGAGATCTGATGAGACCGGACGCCAGTGTGGTATAGCTGTCGATTTACAGGAAAGTACAACAGCTGGAAACACCAAACTGCATATTTTTCCAGGCAGAATCGATAACTGTTAACAGTGATGGATTCAGGTCAAGTCATGCCTCACGGGAGCATCCTGTGAAAGGGCTCCCAGCACGTGCACAACAGCTTCCTTTCCATGCGGGTCACGTTCATCCTGACATTCCTGCTCTGAAGCCCAAGGCTTCAACACGTTCTTCTGCCTACGGGATCCAGTCCAAATTCCTGAGATGTTACGTAACAAAAGCTGTTCCCATGCTGGTCCCAGCCCACTTTATGATTATACAAGGGCCTTCATGAACTTCTCCACTGGCTTGCACCAGCTACCCTTGGCCCCCAACACAGCCCACACACCAGCTTCCATGAGCATGTCCCATTTGCCCACCTAGAAGCTGTTACCTACAGGACCACGTGGGCCCTCCAGAGCCCTCTTACCACCCAGCAGTCTAACCACAGAGCGTAGTTCTTTCCCACGAGCTCATGTCCGACTTGGAAAAAAAAATCTTGGCATTTGCCCCCTCCCCTGACTCAGACATCTGCCAATTTTTTCTTTCTTTCTTTCTTTTTTTTTTTTTTTTTTTTGGTGGTACTGAGGGTTGAACCCAGGGCCTCTCCCTTGCATGCTCTGCAAGTGCTAGACCACTGAGCTGCACCCTCAGTCCATTTTTTTTTTTTTTTTAACTTTTTGAGACAGGGTCTCGCTAAGTTACACAGACTGCCTTTGGTCTCGAACTTGTGATCCTCCTGCCTCTGCCTCCCAAGCCACTGGGACTACAGACCAATTTTTTAAACCACTCATATCTAGTAAGTTTCACTGAGAAAAGACGCCTTTGTGTGCTCTGATGGGAGGTGCGAGGCCCACGGAGATGAGCGGGTTTCTCTTCCTTTGCACAAAACCACGTGGCCACTACAGCTGGGCTACTCGAAACCAGCTGTCCCACCATCCACTGCGATGCCCCCCTGGCCTCTCGGTACTGGTCCCAGAAAGACTCTGAAAGCCTCATGGCACCATCATTTTACAATGTGCACAGAGTCACACCAGCCCTGGCACATCCTCTGCATCCCTCCCCTCAGCACATCCACACCCAAGCCCGCCACGCTCAGGACCTGAGGGTGGCCTCCTGTGGTGGTTCAAGGCTGAGAGGAAGGTATCACTGGGACTCTGGCACTGACTTCCGCCTGGCTGGCCGGCCCTTCTCCCTCCCCAAACACTCCAGCCACCCACTCACCACTCAGGCCCCTCACCTGCCCTATTTGTCCATCCTGCTCCCAGCTGCATCACCTCGCCAAACGCTCTAGGGATGCCCTCCAGCCCTTGTGGGAAGGCCCGCACCGCCGCACATGCAGTGATGGGGAACCCCCTTTGCTTCCTTCCTAACTGCAATGCTCTCCCAACCCAGGGACCCCTCAAAGGGGCATTTGATCCCAAGGCAGGACAGAACTGTGCATGGTCCCTCTGACCCGCTCACACAGCAGCACTGAGGCTGTCCCAGCAGCCTCATCGGATGTCCCCGCCCCTCCATTCCACCCAGCCCAGGGGGTTCTGCCACGCACTCGCCAGAGCTCCAGAAACCCCAGCAAATGCAGGGGCCACAGCTGCGAGGGCAAAACACCGGCCCTCCACTGGGGTGACTTTACCTTCCCGCCAGGGGATTTGGCAAGGTCTGAGATGGTGCTGCTCGCCCCTGGGAGGGGACACCAGGGATGCTGCTCAACTGTCCATGATGCAGGGACAGGCCCCACGTCAAGAGTGATCTTGTCCCTAATGTCAACAGCGCAGTGGGTCAGAAGCCCTGAGCTCGGGCTGAGGCCAGGCAAGCTGCGGATGAAAGGGGCTGGTGTGTTTCTGGGACGAAGCCCCCCTAACGTGGCCAGAAGCACAGCTGGGGACCCCACGCCTGGGACACTGCCAGCTCCGGGCTCTCCCGGCCAGGAGGGAGGCTGCTAAGCGGGAGCTCAGCACTGATCCCAATGCTGTCACCAGCCACCTGTGTCACCCTGAAAGAGACATTTGCCTCTCTGGGCCTTAGATTCTCCATCTAAGAAATGAAAGTTTGAGAGACATCAGCTCTTCTGTACAGAGGGTTCCACAGATTCTTGTTGGTAGGTGCTGTCAAGTCAGGCCTGACTCATAGTGACTCTCATAGGATTTTCAATGGCTGTTTTTGGGGGATGGTTTCAGGAGTGAGCTACCACGCTCTTCTCCCATTTTTTCGTAGTGCTGGGGATTGAACCCAGGGCCTCAGAGAGCTCAGAGCAGCACTCTACCAACTGAGCTATCTTAATCAATGGAAACTCACTGAGTTTGGGGAAGTACTTGTTGTCCCCTCCTAGAGAGTCACGAACTCCAGCAGCATCTTAAAGGCCCTGAGAAGTCCTGCAGGGCAGCAACTTGAAGGTTCTGTTTAACTCCAGCAGTTTCCAGACTTGAAAAGAAGGGGACATTCTTTCCCAAGCCCATCTTTTCACAACGTTCAGGGGGATTTCAGCTTTGAGGGCCTCCAAACCTCTTTGGGCTCCACATCAGAGGCTCCCACCATTGCAAGAAACCAAGGCTGGTGCTGAGCCCCATGGAGCCTGGCTTCCTAATCTACATTAGAGCTGGGCTAACTAGGGCCTGTGGGCCAAATCTGGCCCACTGTCTGTTTTGTAAATAGTTTTGTTGGCACATAGCCAGGCCCACTTGTTCACATATCATCTAGGCTGCTTTCGCACATGGCGGGGGAGTTGGGTAGTGACCAGACCCCAGGTGACCTGCGAAGCCGGCACATTTCCTACCCAGCCCATAAAATGTGCTGACCCTCAGCTGAGACCTTAGCGAATGGCCAGCCTTCTCCACAAACTCTCCTCCCAGGCTCTGGCTCCTGCAGGACCCGCTGCACACAAAGAGCTCAGAAGAGCAGGGTCCTAGTGCTGGGCGCGGTGGCGCACGCCTATAATTCCAGCAGCTCGGAAGGCGGAGGCAGGAGGATCGCAAGTTCGAGACCAGAGGCAGTCTGCGAAACTTAGTGAGACCCTGTCTCAAAATAGTAAAACAATGGGCTGGGGGCGCAGCTCAGTGGTCCAGCATTTGCACAGCATGCAAGTGTGAGGCCCTGGATTCAAACCCCAGTACCACCAAAAAAAAAAAAAAAAAAAAAAGAGCAGGGTCCTGCTGCCTGCCACACTGCCCAGTGCCCCCTCTTCCACCTGCTCTGCCTCCCTAGGACCCCTGGCGACCCCTGCTCCCTTCACCAGCCAGAGCCTCATTCACAGCAGAGTTCGCCATCCTTTTTTGGATTTGAACCTGATCGGCAATCCATCGTCTTTTAAGTGTGTCCCTGCAAAGACACAGACTTATGCATACATTATGCTCACAATAACGCTGTAGCAACAGAGCGCACACATCACGAAACACACCCGTGTGCACCCCCCACAGAACAGAAATTAAAATGCAGGAGACAAAAATGAAGCTGTAACTTCCTTCCTCCCACCTCTTGTGGGTCATCCAACGTGTGCTGCTCTGGAGGCCGAGAGCTTGGAGGGCCCCCCGGCCCCACAGGATGTGCTGCACATTCATGTGCACGTGTACACGGGCATCATGCTTGTCTCCTCCCCAAGATACAACCAGCAGATTCACCGAAGATCCAGGGATCAACCTGATGCTCGGCCCCGAGCACCTGTCCCAAAGCAAAGACCATCAATCAGGAAGGAGTAGATAGGGGTTGTGGGGACCCAGGTCTTCCTGGACGTGGAAGGCTGGGTCATGGCTGCAGGCAGGAAAGGGAAGCTTAAGGACCCCCCAGAAAAGGTGCCAGCTGCTTCTCCTGGCAGCCAGGGAGCTCTGCAGTGTATCCAGGGGGATTTCCATGTTTTGACTCAGAGGCAATAAGTCTTTCAAATTAAATCAACACAGACTAAACTGAAGGAATGGGGAAGCCCTGGGAAAGCCGGGCTTCCCGCTTCTGCCTGGCTAGTGATCGGGCTGCTGTTCATCTCTGGGAGTTGGCTGTTAATCTCTGGGGGTGGTGGAGCAGGAGTCCTTTGCCCCAGCAGCATCCTTCAGGGAAGGACAGGGGCAGCTGCAGCAGGACCCATGGGTGGCCCCGCTTCTGGGGGTCCTCAGACCTTCCCTGAGCTCCTGTACCAGACCCACAGAGCCTTCCAGCCAGCCCATCCTTCAACAAGGACCTTTGGCCATATGCAAACAGGGATGTAGGGACCCCAGGCAAACCTTTCACCTCCACGTCCATCCCTGTCATATCTTTGCCTGTACAAGGGAATCATGGTGACTGCTCAGACACTACCCTTGACTCTTCTGGGAACACAGCAGGTGGCACCCAAGGCTTCTGCATGGTTTAGTCTGAGTGGCCCATGGGCATCTCTGCCTCCATGGCATGGGGAAAACGAGGGTCAGAAAAGCAACAAGACTGGTCCCCAGGTTGGTGCTAGGACTAGACTCTGATTGGCCCCAGCAGTCCCATAGGGGGCCACTTCCTACACGAGAAGTCTTCCCATGAGCACCAAAGGCCTGACCAACCAATGGCAGAGAAGAGCAAATCCTGCTCCCCGGGGACATCCCACCTGATCCCTCCAATGCCAGCTGCTTGCCCTGTCCCACTCCTGGGTACAGCTGGAATAAAGGAGGTATGGGGGTGGGGGTACCAGTTACTTGACCTTATGAGCCCCAGACTCCTTCTGCCCAGGACCCAGGACACTCTGTCCCTGCCTCCACTCTCTGCTGCAAATAACCTCTCATCCTGGCAGAACAAGAACTCTGGAGTCAGATGTGGGGCTGAGTCCCTCTGGGTGGCAAGAACAGACTCTCTCTTCTCCCAAGGAGGAGCTGTACAGCCCAGGGTACCTGGCTGCATCTCCCCTCCAGGGCTCATGAGAAAGGTTCACAGGCAGGGAGCTCTGTGCCAGCCCAGGAAGCAGGACCACCCAAACAAGAAGGCAGTCTGGCGGGCAACCAGCTGCTTTTAGAAACACACGCTGTTCCTCCACCAGGAGCCCCACAGGCAGCTAAAACGGGGACATGAACAGGGCTGCTCTCTGGAGCTGACAAGGGCTGACAGGATGCAGGGGCAGCTAATGACAGGGCTGACTCTGTCACCCAAATGTGCCCAGGTGGCCTTGCAGGAGGGGGCACTGGGGCACTTGCCAGCCTACAGTAGGACGGGCAGAGCCACAAGGGGCTCCCTGGGGCCAGGCTCTGTGCTGAACCCTCTCTGGTGGTCTTCATGGCCCCTCCAACCTGGCCTCCCTGTCTACACGGTGCTTTCTTAAATGCTCCTTGGCTATGCCATCCCCCCGCTTAAGACCACCAGGTGTCTATCCATGAAACACACCAGTCACCCAGGCCACTCTACCAGGTGCCTACTGCATACCAGGCACAGGCCACCTCAAGGACAATGGTCCAGCTTGCGCATAAAGGCATTTTATTACCTGGTTCTACTTTTCCAGCTCCTCTTCCCACTCTTTCCCACCTTCTCCAACAAAGCACATACCACTTAACAAGTTCTTGGGGTAGCAGTGGGGCAACAAGGCACCTGATTTCTTTGCTCCACACCTGGCTGGTCTTACTTTGGGGATGCACCTCAATTCTGGCTCTGAGGACTCCTTCTCCCCCACTCCTAGAGTAGGCCTTGGTCTACTCTGGGTCCTGGGAGTAGGGGCAGGACCTCAATCTGCTGCCACAGAGCATCACATACCCCTGGGACAGTGAAGATACAGCACCAGCCAGACCCAACTCCGGGACTTGTGCTTAGATGACCTTCTGAGAAAGAGCCCCAAAGAAAGAAAGCAGATGCTTCAATAGAGAGAGACGCAACTGCAATGCCAGGGATTGAGCCCCTGGATCCAGGGCTGCCCCAAACCCCTTGAGTTTTTAGCAACCTAGTTTCATTTCACCTATACCTATTCGGATTGGATTTTCTGCCCTTGTAACGGGGAAAGTCCTAGCCACCAAGTGAGTCAAGCTTTTTTAAAGGCTCCTCTTCTGCTCAGGATGTTGCTTCCACCTGGAAGGTCTTTGCTTCCGTATCAGGCTTTGTCCTAAAGGGCTTTGATACGGTGCTGAGGTCTGCTCTGGAAAATCTGGCCTCACTCCTGTCTCATCTAGACACCCCTTGTACATGTCCTCTCAGCCCTTGGGCATTCCTTCCACTCAGTTATCCCCATGGGGTAGTCCAGCAGGGAGAAGCAACTTCTGGGTTTTTACCTCCTGAAGGCAGGGACCGGGCTGCCCTGAGCCTGGCACCCAGGAGGTGCCTGATACATGTCTGGACAGAGCAGCCTGCTTCCCGATGGCCCTCACCTCAGGTCACATTGTGGGCAAGTTTGGGGGCAGAAATCCCACCAGGTTGGGACAAACCTTGTCAGTCCTCCCTTCAAGCTACCCAGAGCCCAGCCACCTGCCCACCTCGCTGCTCCCTTGTCCTTTGTCCAATATGAGCCCCGTGTACCTCGTGCCACTGAGCCACTGCCCTTCCTGGTGTGGACTCCTGGCCAGCTCGTGGCCCTCTACGGCTGTACGCCCCCACACTTCCACTCAGGGATGAGCCACAGGACAGGCCTTGCGTCTCCTGCTCCTCCTCTCCTCTGCCACTCTCTGTCCAGCCTCTCCAGCCTTCTGGCTGTTCCTGCACATGCCAAGCCCCTACCTCACAGTCCCTATACCCCCAACCCCTCTGCCTGGTTCAGGGCACCCAAGGGGCTAGCCTGTCTCTTCCATCATGCCTCTGCCCCAAGGTCCCCACAACACAGGGGCCTCCCCAGCTGTCCTATTTACGGTGGCCAATGTGTCTGCCCCACTCTCCTGCCCCCGAGTGCCCCTGTGCACCTCTGTGGGCACTCGACGGTGATGCCCACTGGGCTCCCTGGCGGAAGAGCTGCTCCATGAGGGACTCTGTCTCGTTTACCACTGTGTCTCTGGACCGGGAACGGTGCCTGGCACATAGTACTCAATAAATATCTGTCGGATGACAAGTGCCTCTTTCTCCGACATCACTCTGTTCTATGGAAACACTGCCCCCAGGGAAGCAGGGCCAGCACCTCCCCAAATGCACCACCTGCCCACAAGGGTGGCCAGGTGTCTGCCTATCTGTCCTGCTACAGAACTTTTCTCCACATGATCCAAAGCTCCTCGGCCCCAGGCCTGCACTCCAGGCCTTGCTCCTGGAGAACCCAGTCCCCAGTTGGAGCCAGGGCTCAACCCTAACTGTGTCCAGGTGGTAGGACTGGCTGTCTCCAGAGGGCACGGAGCAGCCTGGCCCCTTCCTCCACAGGCACTAGCCAGGGGCGAAGGGCATCAGTTCAGGGTGATGGCAGGGCATGGCACCTCCAGACGCCCAGCGCTGGCCGCTCCACGCAGCGCCTCCTCCGCCTTCAGTGGGCAGCCGGACACTGTCCTTCCAGAGGGGGCTGCACACCAGCACACACCACCCCTGGACGCCTCCCATCTGCCAGCGTGCGAGGCCGGCGTCCCTGCCTCCTGTCCCACTTGCTTTTCTGAGAAAGAATGTGTCTGCTCTGGATCCGACCACACAGGCCTTGTGGCACAGAGAGCAGACTTGTTGTCCCAAACGTGACTGTCTGGCCTGGTGTCGGTTCTAAGCAGCCAGGGGTCATGAGAGTTATCGTCACAGCACATTGTGGCTTCGAGGCGGCCACGCCCTTCCCCGCGTGGCTGGGCACCAGGAGACGCTGGCCAGCCGCCACCTCCTGCCAGGAGCCACAGACAAAGTTCCCTTTATGGGAACAAGACAGGCTGGGCACTGGCAGATCCCACGTCGGGGAAAGCCATGTTTGGGTTTTCTCCAAGGGCACAACAGGCTTTTGTCCTGACTCTCGCCCTGGCCCCACCTGGCCAGCTTCCCCGGGGGGTAGAGAGTCCAGGGGCCCCAGTCTGCCGAGACGGGCCTTCTGTGGCTGGCCTTGTAAAGGTATCATAAAGGACGGCTAGGCACGGGCAGCCAGGGCTAACCTCTGCCACACACTCCATCAGAAGCTCATAGGGGACCTACTACGTGCCAAGCAGAGGGATTGCAGCAGAGCCTGCTGCAGAGCAAAACCACAGACAGCTAATAGGTACTGATAGACAACTAGGCACTGATAGCTAACTAGGATGCCATGGACTGCTCTGTGTCCCACTGTGTGTGGGCCTGCACCATGGGAAATCCACAAGGTGACAAAGATAAAGTCCTGCCCACCTGGGGCCCATTCCAGTCGCACCAAGTTGCTGGTGGAGAAAAACGTAGACCTGTGATGATTTACCAGAAATCTGGGTTCCCACACTGGCACACACAAAAGACATGAACTAACAAGCCTGAGAAAAGAGGGGCGGACTAGAAAGCCCAGGAGCTGTGGCAAAGATGGAGCCCGCAGGATTCCCCAGGAGGCGTTCCACAGCCAGACTCCAGGCAGCCAAGGGGGCTTAGATGCTGCCGTGAGGAAGCCCCTTGTCTGGGTCTGTACCCTGCTTTTCCTTCCCCTGAATTGCCCACTGGCCCCCAGGAGGAAGGATCTGAGGTGAAGGGGGGCGGCCCATGGTTCTGAACACAGCCTCTGCCACCCGTGGGTGGTGGTGGCAGAAGCTTAGGACTCATCGCCCTGGAAACCAGCACTGGCATCAATGGCATGGATGTGGCGCTGTCTGGCCGAGGCCTCGGAGGTCACCTAAGACCCTGCACAGGCCGTTTCCCCAGAAGCTGCCTGAAGACACCAGGACAGCCATCTGTGAGAAAGAGACCTTCTCCAGGGAGAGACCGGGGCTGGCATTCCTCCTCCTCCACAGCATTTCCATATGGATTCTGATGGGCTAAAATTTAAACCCCAGGCAAGGGGTCCTTGCAGATGGGGCTCCAGGCCCAGGTGAGGGGCAAGGCACCTTGCCACTGACTTCTGACCATCAGGGTCTCCCTTGGCCCTCGAGCTCCTTGGTGGGCATCTCCTGAGGTCCACTGAGATCTCCACCAACAGGCCTGAGGGACTCGGAGAGCGAGCCAGGGAGAAATGGAAAAACCCCAGGGATTCCACACAAGGCATAGGGGCTGGGGGGGCCAGCGCGGGCCAAGTGAAGCCGCCAGCTGCCCTCGGCTACACCCTGCAGGAACTTGTCTGTTTTACCCAGACACTGGAGGCTGCCAGCCCCGCCAGGGGACTTCATGAGAACGAAGGTCACATACTCGGACAGAAGGTTCCGCCGACGGATTTCCCCTTTCCAATATGGCAGAGGGCAGGAGGGGCCGACGGAAGGCGCATCCGGAGGGTGCTGGCTGCCAAGTCCTCGGAGGCCAGAGCCGGGACAAGGTGGCCACCTGGTCCCTTCACTGCCAGCATCAAAGACTGACAGCCAGACATGTCACCACGGGGAAGGTCACATTTGGGTCAGTGCTGGCGGCACGGGAAGGGAGTGACCTATTTCCAAGGCCCAGTCGGGAGCTTCCCCTGCGGACCCAGACAGCTGGTGCAGCCAGACAGCAGAGGGACGGGGGCTGGGAAGAGCCTCAGGAAGGGCGGGGTGGGGGCAAGGGGCTGGGAGTGTCCGGTGACCTAACGCCGCGTTTCCTCCGCTTCCTCCGCCACGGCGTTCCTGCCTCCCGCTGACCATAGGAGTGGCAGCACAAGACCTGACATATAAACCATTGTCCCTCTGTGCCACCTGACACCTGCGTGCTGGCTCTCCTGGCCCTCCAGGATAGCCTGCCAATTTTCAGCCATGTCAACCTCGCCATCTTAGAATTTGGCCCAGGACACCTTAGCCTTGACTGTCCCTAGCTGTCCCTCCATTCTCTGTCCAGAAATGACACCACTTCTCATACGGCTCTGAAGAAAACACATCGGCTGCAGACCACGGACCCCAGTCAGATGCGCCTCTTCTTCCATGTGCGCGATACCCATCAGGACAGGTGAACAGGTACTCCTGACGGGTGCAACCAATAAGAACCTGCTAAGAACTTGCAAGAGTGAGCGAGAGGCATGAGCTTTGGTGCTGACAACCTGGGGTCCAAATGCCAGCTCTGACCCTGACCCAGCTAGGACCTGAGGTTTTCTGGGCCTGGCTTCGCCATCGGCACACCAAGGATAACAACTCTTGTCTATCAGAAATGACAGGAAGATTACATGAGACGATGCTGGCGTGCACTGAGCCTCGTCCCTGGTGCACACGGTCCTGGGTAAAATGAACATAGAATGAGGCGTGACACAAAGAGGCAGCCAGACCCCATCACAAGGGCTGAGTGGTTAACAAAGAGCACGTGGAGGCCCTCACAGGATGGACGCTCGCTGACGGCAGGCGTTTGAATCACCTGTCTGATGCGACCCCAGATGTACGCTACCTGAGGCCAGCCCTTGCCCAGGTGTGAACAGAGACCCAGGGTGAGAGGAAGCCCTGAGCGTCAGAGCAGGGCCACTCAGCAGTGGCACCTGCTGGAATTAATTCTGCTGCTGCCATCCTCTTCAGCCTGTCTCCACCCACAAAACGCCACCAGAGACACCCTCTGCCCAAAGAGGACCTTTCCCATGACCTTGGCAGTGCCCCTGCCATCCACCATGCTCTGTCCCTCACTGACTCAGTCACGTGACTCTCGGCTCACCATCTCTGCCATCAGGCTGGTCCTAGAGCAGTGGCCTTGTACAGTGGCCACGGTTGTTGTTGTTGGGTGCCATCAAGTCGGTATCCGACTCATAGAGACCCTCATAGGGTTTTCAATGGCCGACTGTTTTGGGATTGCCTTGGGAGTGGATTGCCAGATCCTTCTCCAATTTTTGCGGTGCTGGGAATTGAACTTGGGACCTCAGAGACTGCAGTGCAGCGCTCTACCAGCTGAGCTAAATCCCAGTCCACAGTGGCCACAGAGAGCATATAAAAATCCGCCATCTCCCGAGATGGTCTTGGATGTGATGAGAGATGGTGCCACCGAGTTGCCCTACGTTTGTCTGCCCACTGCTCGTCGGCCCCCAATGTCTCTGATCCCTTCTTGTCTGTGTCTTCAGTACCCAGAATATGCATAATAAAGGTCTGGAGAACCAACTGCCCCGGCACTGAGGGGGCAGTAACAGATCAAGGTGGGCTCCGATGGAGGCGGGCCTCTCCCCAGAACGGCCCCGCTACTGGGAGGCCGCCTCGTGCCATGGAGGATATTTGGAATTCCACCACATACTCTCTGTCTGTAAAGAGTTTTTACTTCCCCCTCCGTGGACCACAAGCTCAGACCCAGAAACTCGACACCCCTAAGAGCCAGCTAAGCCCCAGGAATGCAAATGTTTCAGGCCCACCACCAGGTCGCCCCGCAGACTAAACTCAGAGGTTTAAGAGCTTTGTTCAGCTTAGTGTGTGGGGGGATTTTTTGGTTTGGTTTCCTTTTTTGACCGGGCAGGAGGAGAAGGTGGAAAGGAAACAGGACTATTTCCAGCACCTGGAATTACTCTGCTGCTTCTCACCAGAATCCCCGGCAAAGTCTCTCCCACTGGAGTCGGAGACTCAGGAACCCAGCAATGTGGCCGGCGCAGAGCGAAAGGGTGGAGGAAAAGCCAGACGCATGTCTTTAAAGGAGGAGCAGGGGTCTTCCCCTGGAGTCCCTCCCCGTCACACCAAACTTTCAGGGCTGTTGTGGCCTCAGAAACACCAATGACAAAATGAAAAGTCCCCCACGAGGAAACAAGAAGCCAGAGCCCACCCTCAGAGCACCTCCAAAAGGAAGGTCATGGTCTGCCTGTGCGGGGAGAGGCAAGCCAGGAGTGCAGACCTGACCCCTCAGGTGGGACGCATGGGCTAGGAACCAATCAGCTGGTCCAGCCTTTCATTCCAGGTCAAGGGATCCAGCCCCTTCAGGTGTCAGACCCAGTCCTAAGCACAGGGGCTGCAGAACTGGGTGGACGGAGCCCCAGGAGAGACAGCAGATAACCATGGAGTAGGAGCTGGCTGCATGCAAGATGCCAACTTTCCCCCACCAGTGAAGAGGCGGGCTAGCCCGGCCACCCACCCATCCATCCATTCACCCATCATTCCGATTCCTATCAGGTACCCATCATGCCCCAGCCGCCATGCCAAGGGGACACTAGGAACCCAAGAGCAATAGACCAAGGTCTCTGCCTGACACTAGGAACCCCAGAGCAATAGACCAAGGTCTCTGCCTGGAGGGCATTTCAACACCTTTTGAGCCCCAAGACCAGGCATTGGAGGGGAGTCCAGCTCCATCTCCCCAGCTCCCTCAAAGTTTCGTTCTCCTGCCCCTCGGCCTGACCTACCTCCAAAATGGAAGAGGTGGGCGCTTCCTCCACATACCAAGGAATAAAGGAGATGCACTGAGCAAACCTACCGTGCATAAAACACCCCACAGTCATGAGCCAAGGCGCCCCCCTGGCCCTTGGAGCCTCCCACAGCATGGGGAGCACAGGGCCATCCCGCACCTGCACACCTGCAGGAAAGAGAGGCAAGAGGAGGCGAAGTCCTCTGGGGGTTAGGGCCATCCCACTTGGCCAGCTGAGCAGGTGGACGTGTCCAACACAGAGAGGATGCTAATTATTGCCTTCCAGTCTGTCTTCCTCTGGCTACAACCCCTGGCCTAGAACAATCCCTGGCCCCCGGCAGCTGTCTGTCTATATTTGCAGGAGGAGGTTTCGGCCAGGCAAATTCAGGAGGGAGGCAAAGGAACTGTAGCAGCTGGTGGGGACGTTAAGAAACACACAGCAACCTGGACACCTGGAGTCCCTGGCTGGGGACTCTGGCCTGTCCTGAGTGGGTTGTCTGGCTGGACTGCAGGAGGCCCCTGCCCCAGCGGCTTGAGCAGGACAGCAGGAGAGGGAGTTAGACTCTGCCGTGACCGGGGACCATCAGGTAGCCAGTGTGGTCCTCCCAGCGAGTCTGGGATGGCTGGGGAGTGGAGAGGCAGGGAGGCAGCTTCCCCACATGAAGCCCCCGTGGAGGGGTGGCCGGGCAGCCCCTGGGACGGCCACAGAAATAGCGCTGCAGATTCAGTGCACAAAGGGGCTGGGATTTAGCTCAGTTGGTAGAGCGCCGCTCTGTAGTCTCTGAGGTCCCGAGTTTGATTCCCAGCACCACAAAAATGGGAGAAGGATGTGGCAACCCACTCCCAAGGCAATCCGGAAACAATCTGCCATTGAAAAACCCTATGAGGGTCGCTATGAGCCGGACACGGGACTCGACCGCATCTAACAACAACAAGGCACATGAGACCCAACAGCCTACACACCCACACTGATCCCACTTCCCCTCACAGCCTTCCCGGCCGCCCCCATGGCTCCCTCTCCTCTCTGCAGCAGACACCGGCTGCTCCTGTGTGGGCCTGATACTGAAGCTCGGGCTCAGCCTCCTGCACCTTCCTCTGCAGCACCAGCCACGGAGAGACGGGGCCACACATATGCCCGGGCGGCCTCGCCACGTCCTTTCCTGAGAGGGTCTCTGCTTCTTCTCCTCAGCGTGAGCTCAGGGGACAAGAGCAGGCGCCCAGGAGGCCTCACTGCAGAATCCCAGGTGAAAATCCTGGGCGTGGTCCAGGATCCCAGGGGATGACCTCCAGCCCTCCCCTGGGGCTCCCTGCCTCTCCCGCTCCTGGCTCCTCTTTAGGACTTCCTGCAGGGCACAACCCCGGGCTGGGCTCTCCCCAGGGTCCCTCCTGTACCAGCCACACCAAGTTCTGTCAGCAGCTCATGTGACTGGCCCCCATCTCAGAGGGCGGGTCCTTGGGGACCAGCACCCTGCCTGGTCTAGCTTGCTTCCAGAGCCTGGCAGAGGCCCTGCTCTGTGTGCGCCGCCCACACGCTGACCATGCAGAAGAACAATTCTGGGAGCGATGGCACCCGCCATCCCTGAGGCACAGGCCGAGTGGCTATCTGCGGTCAGTCCTCCATCCGTTCTGCCCAGTGACCTCACACCCATCTGTACAGATGTGGAAGCAGAGGCTCAGAGGCTCAGGAACTTTTCCAGAATCCAGGTCGGAAGCCAGAATCAAAGCCTATGGTGTTTCCGGGATGCTGGAAGCCTGGGACAGAAGAGGGGAGGTGGCCTCAGGACAAAGAAGAGCACAGCAGCGCGGCCTCAAAGGCCACAACGTAGGTGCTGTCCCCAGGCAGGGCAGACAGAGCACAGAGGCTGCAGTCAGAAAGAAGGTGCAGCGAGAGGAGTTGGCGTGGGCAGAGGCTGACAGGGGAGAGCCATGGCCACCCATCACTGACCGCCCCCTGGCTGCGGATCCGGGACATCAAGAGCCTCCGGGTACCCACGTGCCCCTTCCAGTTCTCACCTGCCGTCAGCCCAGACCTCACGGTCCCGCCCTCACTGGCTACAGGAAATGCTGCTGCTCCCCAAGCTGAGCTTTGCAGATCAATTGTGGGGCCTCCCCAGACTGCCTGCATAGGGGGAGAAAGCACGGCTGCTGCCTACCTGTCACAGCCCGAGACTGTCCACCCCACTTCCTGTGGCTCTCAGAGACACTCGGGCCTTCAGAGGCTTTTAATACAGGTGAAGAACAAATAGAAGGTCAAAGAAGAATAAAAAGCTCTCATTCGGTACAGATACAGATACAGATACAGATCAACCAACCAGTTGATCTGTAGGAGCAAAGAATAATAACAATAAGAAGGAGGAGGAGGAGGAAGAGAAGGAGGAGGAGGATAAGGACAAGAAGAAGGAGGAAGAAGAGGAGGAGGAGGAGAAATCTGTTCTATAGCCACAGGCTGTCAGCTACATATGGCTTTGAAATGTCTTTTCCCACCTAGTGGCCTGAAAATCACACATGCACATACACCCATCTCTCAAACACCTATACTGAAAATACTGGAGTAATGTTGATACTGATAATCACATTTCTTGGGCACTTACTATGACTCCAGGTCCCAGGTAAACTCCTGGCAGTTTTACATACACACTAGAGCCAAACCTCTCCCTGTCTCCCTTTCCTCCTTCCTCTCCAGTTCTCATATATCCTAAGACCCAGCATCATTGTCACCTCCTCCAGGAAGCCTTTCCAAATCCACCTGCTAAGTAAAACCCGATCTCCATCAAAATCCTCCCAAACCTGCTCGGCCTCACAATGCCCTCCCCACGCTCTGCTGATGGATTATCTGGAAGTTGTCTGCACACTTGCCCACTTCCCTTCCAGAGAGCACATGAGTCAAGCCCTAAAGGCCAGGATTAAAGGTCACAAATCCTACATCAGGTTTCCAACGTGCAGCCCGAGATCCCGGCTATTAGAAGGACAGCTCCAGGCAGCTCGCCTGCATGCCTTCGTCCCATCCCCACAGTATTCTTCCAGCCACTTCACGGGAGGGATACTGAGGCTCAGAGACATGAAACAGGACACTCAGGTCACAGACGCAGGAAGTACCAGTGCTAGGATGCAGCCGCCTCCCCGTGCCTCCCAGCTGGGCTGGAAACTGCTTTGTCCCCACATCCAGACTAAACACAGCTTCCCAGACAGCCTCCGCCAGGCCAGAAGCTGCCGTGCTAAAGAAAGGCTACGCTGCCCCACCTCATCCAGAGATATCCCCAACGGCCCTTTCGCGCCTGTGCTCTGAGACGGGGACGCATAGGCTCCACGATACCAAAATTCTCCCGTAGGACCCCCCGTTACCAGCCCCCTTTCATCGATCCACCTGTTTGACATGACCTGCACCCCCTCTCCATGTGAAACGAAAAAGGGTCTGCCTTTCGTTGAGGGCACAGCAGAGGCCCCCGGGATCCTGCCAACATCAACACTCAAATCTGCTCTGCTTGGCTAGTGCCCAGCCCCAACCAGGTGCAGCTGTTACCTGGATGAGGCTGGCATGGGAACGAACACACACACACACGCACGCCCTCGGCTGTCCCAAGAGCTTGCTCTCTCACCCATTCCCCGGCAGAATCCAAGGAGCCTGGGCGCACGCCCATATCCAGTGCAAGGAAGTGGGTGGCCAGGGAGGCTGGGTAGCATCTCCTTGGCTGGCCAGGTTCCTCGGAGGCGCTGTGAGTCCCCTGGGGGTGCGGCTGCCACCTCACCTGGCACCTTCCTCTTTGCCCCATCCGGGCCAGAGCTGCTGATGTTCTGTGGTCAGCATGGGGCCTCAGTGCCTCTGCGGCCCCTCCACCTCCCTGACCTCCGCCACCTGGTCCCGCTCATAAGTGACTAAGCGATTTCTCCCCCAGGCAGCTGCCAAGCAGCCCAGCTGGCTGCAGAACTGCACCCGGATGCCCGGAGCCGCACACGCTGAACCGGTAACCAGCGAGCGCTCTCCTTGGGAAAGAAAACCCCTCCGTGTTGTGTTTTGTTTTATTTTCCCCTTAAGCGAAACAAATCCACCCACGTAGTTACTGGAAGGGCTAGCATGTGAAACTGAGCCGTTTGCAAAAAGAATTAGTCAGCAGCCTGTGAGCAGCACGGGCCCTCGTAGGTGGGGTGGCCCGTGCTCCGGAGGTTCCCCGTCGGGAAGGGCGCAGGGTGGCCCTGAGCTCCCCACTTGCCCCTGCCCCCTCAGTGCTCTTCCCAGGACAGGGGGCCGCCTGACGATGGGTCTGAGAACATGGTCCGTGCCCAGAGGGCCAGTTCCCTGCCACCAGATACAGAGTGTGGGGCGCTTCTTGCCACCAGGTGCCACAGAGGAATTGGACTCACACTAAATCCCACGCCACCGTGCGGAGCCCTTCCGGGTCAGTGTCCTTGTCTGCAAAATGGAGATGACGGCACCTCACAAAGGGAGGGGGGTGTCCTGTCCCTAGAATCATAAGAATCTAGGTGTGATGCCCTGTGCCAAGCATCTCAAATGCTGGCCCTTGATCAGGTGCCCTGGGTAGGAGAGCAAGAGTAGGCAGAGGGGCTGGCTCAGGGCCACATCCCTCAGGGCCACAGCAGGTCTCTTGTCCCAGTGGGAGCTCCTGAGTTGGTTCCCGGCCCTGCATTTTACCCGCAGTGCAGCCTGGCAAGGTGGACAGGGGCCAGACCAGGTGCCAGCAGGAGCAGCTCCAGTCTCTGCCTCCCTTGCCCCATGCTGTGTGACCCTGCTGGGCTTCTTGGTTTCCCTAAGGAGGGCAGATTCATCCCATGACGTTTTATTTTCAATCAGCACAGTGTTGCCACTTTACAAACAAAGAACCCACTGAAATCCTTGCCAGTGTTTTAAAAAGTCTCGATTCTTGGCTTCTCTCAGGGCAAAAATGGACATGAGTGCCAGTGGGTCCCACTGCCCCAAGGACCATCCCTGAGGTAGGACACATACGTTCTGCTGGGCCACAGTCCTCTCCCAGCCTTGCAGCCTTCCTTCCCAGCCCCTGGGGGCATGTGAGTTTGTGACCCCATTTAAAACCCTAATTTTAGTTAGGAGCATGACCTCAGCCACTCGCCACTAGAAAGAGACACAGGAAGTGTCCCCTGGGAAGGCAATTAAAGTCTGACCCTTAAGGCTGGTGTTTTTCAGAGAAAAACAAGACGATACAAGAAGATCCACACAGCCACTCAGAGGGCTGAGGCAGGAGGACTGCAGGTGTGAGGCCAGAGGCAGCCTGGGCAACTTAGTGAGACTTTGAAAATAAGAAGTAAAACAGGGTTCTATGGATGTTGCTCACTGGTAGAACACTTGCCAACCATGTGCAAGGCCTTGGGTTCAGCCCCTAAGTACCAGAAGAAGATGGAGAAGGAAAAAGGAGGAAGAAGAGGAGGAAGAGGTGGAGGCAGCAGTGGCCTGCCCTCCAGGCTGGTCAGAGGTAAGGCTCTCATTTTCTGAAATACATTTTTTCTCTTTTTTTGCAAGGCCTCTCCATCAAAAGCACTGGGGAGTTGAACCTGGGGCCTCATGCACACTTTTTGCAAGTGCTCAACCATTGAGCAGCAACCCCAGCCCATTTTTTACTTTGTATTTTGAGACATGGTCTTGTGAAGTTACACAGGCTGCCTCTGGCCTCGAGCTTGGGATCCTCCTGCCTCTGCCTCCGGTGTTGCTGGGACTAACGGTGGGTGCCACCACGCCTGGCTCTTCTGAAATTCTTTATGTGATTTCCTAGACAAAGAGTAGAAGCAAGTGGCAGGGCCCTGCTCCCTTTTTCTTAACTCCACTGCGTCTCCAGGCCATGAACCCAAGTGGAGGGGTCCCCTGTGTCCCCCAAGCCATGAACCCAAGCTGCTGGTGAGCAGCAGCCCTGTGCTCATCTTCCCTTCAGGAAGGTTCCAGGACAGCCTCGGGGAGCCCTCGAGCTTGCTGAGCCAAACAGCTGTTTTTGTTTGTTTATTTTTTGTTTTGTAGTACTGGGGGTTGATCCCGAGGCCTCGCGCTTGCCTGCTTTGCAAGTGCTGGACCACTGAGCTGCACCCCCAGCCCTTTTTTTTTTTTTTTTTTTTTTTTTTTTTTTTTTTTTTTTTTTTTTTTTTTTTTTTTTTTTTTTTACTTTTTGAGACAGGGTCTTGCTAAGTTACCCAGACTGCCTCTGGTCTCCAACTTGCGATCCTCCTGCCTCGGCCTCCCGAGCTACTGGGATTACAGGCGTGCGCCACCGTGCCCGGCCCAAACAGCTGTTTTGTGTATTGGGGAATGGGTGGAAGATTCAGTGGCCACGGCGGGATGGACTCACAGCCCAGCAGAGGCACTGAAAATGTCCAGTGGGCATCTGGGGCGTTGTCCAGTTGTCTTGGTCACTCCTGAGGGGAAAGTGCAAGGCTCAGGACCTCCAGCTTTCTGGCCTCTCCAAGGACACCGCTTCTGTTCATTCAACCATCGCCATGCGCCACGAGCCTGCTCAGGGCCAGCCACCAAGATGCAGCAGCGGACGAGCTGGACATGCCTTAACCCCCAAGCCGCTTTCCTGCCCTTCCCACCCTTCCTCCTCCTGGGAACTCTTTCACGCTCCTTCTCTGCCTGGTCAAAACCTCTGTATCAAAAGTTCTCCCCCTCGCCAGCCCAGTGTGCCTCATCCCAGGGCCCAGCGTTCTTGCAACCACTACTTTTTCACCTGGTCCTCAACCCTGATCCCGAGCCTCCTGCAGCTCTGGCGCCATGTGGGCAGGGGTTCAGAGTGCAGAGTCCCCACATGTGTCCAGACTGATTTCTGGTATGATCGTGTGCTAGTCATTTGGCTATGTTTTTAGCCTCGGTTCTCCCATATATTAAATGGGCCCAAAAGTATGGTGGCATCTGATCCCATCAGATCTCAGAAGCTAAACAGGGTCGCGCCTGGTTAGTCCTTGGATGGGAGACCGCCTGGGAACACCAGGTGCTGTAGGCTTGGGAGAAGGACCTAGCAACCCACTCCCAAATATCAATCAGCCATTGAAAACCCTATGCATAGCAGAGAAGCATTGACAATAGTATTTTGTCTGTTGTATGTAGGGTTGCTATGAGTTGGATCCTGACTCGATAGTACCTAACAACAACAACAACAACAATGGTCCCCACTCGGTGGGGCTCTTGCAGCAGTATATGAGCCAGTGATGGAAAATGCCTGGAAAGGTATTTGGGACAAGTACTGTAGTGACCTGGAATGAAGCCCAGGGTGGGGTTGCGAGGAGGACCTGGTCCGTGCACAACAGGCCTACCTCGGACACAGATGGGTGCCCTTGGTCCTTGCTTTAGACAATTGCCGCCCACTGCCCAAGGTGACCTCACCTCTGCCCCCTCCACATGGCCCTAAACTCCCCCCAGGTGGCTTTCCCTAGGTGATTTCTACAGCCAGGCCACTTTTACGTGATGAGTCAACAGGCGATCATCCAATTGTCACAAAACTCAGCTTGGGAGCAGCTCGTCCAAGAAACCACCATGACAGTGCCTGCCTGGATCGACACCAGCACACATATGGCATTGGGATCTTTCACCCACCACCTAGTCCCCACTGCAGGGCGCGCTGCCCAGCGAGAAGAAACCGAAGGCAAGGGCGTGCCAATGGCCAGCCGACGGTACCCCTGTCCTAAAATTCACCAGAGTGGAAATTTACCTCCGGTGAACCTCATGGCATGTGACTCACACCTCAGTAAAACTGTGAACAGCAAATCCCTCCGTAGTTCCCACTGTGGACATTCTGAGCCCTGAAGAGACAGCACCACCCTCCTACAATGTCCAGGAAGGCCAGGGCCCTCTGCTTTATTCACAAAATGTTCAGAGAGAAAGAGGCGGCAGGGGAATGCATTATTCCACCAGGAAACTTCCGTCCTCCTGAAGGCTTAGTGACTGGCTTACGGAATACAGAAAAGCAGCCCCTTTCTACTTTACCTAAGCACCGCTAGTTTACCTGGCCCACTTTCCAGTGATCCTCCAAACCCATCTTCCCAGGAAGAAAGCAGAGGTCACACCCCACGTCCCCCACATGTGGTGGGTAAAGCCACACTTTCACACCTGACACCAGGCAACTCGCAGAAGCAGGCTGGGTGCCA
Source organism: Pedetes capensis (assembly GCA_007922755.1). NCBI lineage: Eukaryota > Metazoa > Chordata > Mammalia > Rodentia > Pedetidae > Pedetes > Pedetes capensis. The sequence goes on from VMDO01003475.1 coordinate 122,822, forward strand.
CCTCCTCAGCCTCTAGGGAGGGGTCTCTTCACCTACTGCCAGGAATTTGAACCCCTTCCCCCAAAGTTAGATCTTATACAGGACCCTGACCTTCCCCCCAAGTCCAAAAATAAGGGCTCCCCTGGTTCAAGTGACCTCCAGCACAGTGGTCCCGAGGCCCTTCAGGAAAGCAGGGAGGGTGTCTAAACACGCAGACATTCCAGGGCAGCTCAGTTTAAATCCCCAAGGCCCCCAATCCCCAGCTGATCTTTTCTAGGATTTCACTGATATTCTTAAGCCTGGTTGATCTTTCCAGAAAGGAGGCTGTCCCATACATGGTAAAGAAACAAGGGCATGGACAGTGATAGCTAAGGCCGAGTAATCAAGATATCAGTCTCTCCTCTTGTCTGTCTGAAATTTTCCATCATAAAAATACATGAAGTGACAGCAGAGCAAAACCCCCACTGTGGCGAGACACACTGGTGCGAAGACAGAAGCCCAGTCACTGTGAGCGCTCGGCACCGGCGCGGCCTCTGGGTCGGCCCTGTCTGGGCATCTGCCTTAGTGGAGGCACCGTGACAGCCAGGACAGAGCCAGCATTCAGGGGATGGTGGCTGGCTGATGAAGGAACTTTAAAAAGAGAAAAAAGTCTTTATCCCAAGCTATGCAGACAGCCCCGAGTGTGGCCTGGTGCTAGGAAGACTGGTTTTGGGGGACCCTGGAGGGTAAGAGGCAGTAGCAGGAGAAGGAGCCGGTCGCAGGCAACAGCTCAAAATCTGCCCAACGGGACACAAGGCAAGGACGGGGGAAATCCACCTTTTTGAGCGTCACATTTCTCCAAGGATGAGGAAGGTTTCTCAAAGGAATCCTTACACATACATAATTTAGAGGTAATTATAACAAATCGACCCCTGGCGCTGCCCCTGTAGGATGATTTGCCCATACTTCACAAACACAAGGTGACCTATCTCCTTAGCGCTTTCTTAAAATCTCCAAACTAAGACCCTGGGACCAGGAGGCCACACACACGGCTCCCTCTGCCCCTGGTCTCTAGAGGAATCAGGGAACACAGTTCCGATTCCCCAACCTTCCTGATTGTGCCGGGGGCTCATCCTCCAGAAACCCACAGAGGTGCCCATTCCTGTGACTGGGCACCTTGCCGCTCAGAGCCCGCTGTTCTCGGACTCCCAGGCTTAATCTTGGGTCTGCCTGGGGCTTCCTGGGACCCATGTAAGAAGCAGATCGTGCCACAGGGCCACTGCAGGTGTGGGATCATCGGTCATCACGGGGCCTCTCTGCCCCCACCCAAGAAAAGATTTGGGGCAACAGAGCAGCACCACCCTAGGCAGACACTGAGACATTGGCTGGCCCCACAGCCAAATCACTGAGTGGCCGTCAATGGGTGGCCAGCCAGAAGGACCAGGGAGCTGAATTAGATCTGAGTGACACCAACCAGAGTCCCCAGTTACCATGTTTTATTTATTTTTATTTACTTACTTACTTATTTGTTTATTAATTTATTTGAGACAAGGTCTCTCTTTGTCCCCAGGCTGGCCTGGAACTCACTATGTAGCCCAGGCTAGCCTTGAACTCATGAGCCTCCTACCTCATCCTCCCAAGTTATCATGTTTTAAACACAATGTTGTTGTTGTTAGGTGCCGTCGAGTCGGTATCCGACTCACAGCGACCCTCATAGGGTTTTCAATGGCTGACTGTTTTGGGATTGCCTTGGGAGTGGATTGCCAGGCCCTTCTCTCATTTTTGCGGTGCTGGGAATTGTACTCGGGACCTCAGAGACTGCAGCGCAATGTTCTACCAACTGAGCTAAATCCCAGCCCACCATTTTAAACACAATGAGCATAGAAAAATTGAGACGGAAGAATTCTAGCTCATCCACAAAGAGCTTTGGAGGCGAGTGGGTGGGGGAAGGGAACAAGGACACCTCATACCACTGACAGCCGCTGGATGCCTCCCCTGCTAAACAGCTCGGCAGCCTCCCCCCATCCTCCCCATGACAGGCAGTCTCCCGGAGCCCTATCCTAAAAAACCCCCAGCCTAGAAAGGAGCCTCCTAGAAGGACCTCTCCTAAACAGACACACCAAATCCTGGAGCCCCCTGGGCAGGGGGCCCGAGTAGCACCTGGCAGCTAGCTCTCTGGGTGCTGGCTCCCGAGGACCGTGGACTGCCTCACACACCTCCCAGGCCGTGCCGGGCAATCAAGAAGCACCCAACCCGCCATCCACGATCCACAATGCTGGTGACACCAGAAGTCGCCATGAAAGAACACAGGCTGGGGAGTCAGGCCAACCTGCCACCGTCCCTGTGTCCAAGCCACCTCCCGCAGCTTCAAAACAGCTCTGAAGCTCTCTTTTCTCACCCATAAACGAGGGCAGTGTGTGCCTCCCAGGGTTGCTGAAGAGTGAGACAGCCATCTGCAGTGGCGGGCACAGTGCCCGGCAGGCGCAGGCGCCCAACCGCGGTGGCGACTACTAGCAGAATCATCCTCGAAGCGGACAGGATTTCAGCTACCCTAGCTAAACACCGGCAGAGTTGCGGGAGGGAGAAGGCAGGGCGTTCCAAGAAACAGAGAGATCATCCACGCTCTCCGCGAATCTCCCTTGTCAAGAACCCCAGCAAGGAATCAAGAGGAAACAGTCTGAGCGACCCGGGCATCTCAGCAGCCGCTATGCCTGGGGCTCCCTCTATCCCAGGGTCCTGAGGCCGCTTCTGACCCTCCTCTGCCTGCTTCCTCCCACCGAGCAGGCAGCAGGTGATGTGTGCTTTGCCAGCCCATCCCTCCACTCACTCATCCTTTCCTCCTTTGTGGCCACGAGTGGCGACAGGTGCTGGGGTTTGGCTCCCAGCTCTTCCTCCGGGTGGCCACGTGGCCTCAGATTGGCCATAGTTTTCCTGTCTCTAAAATGGGCTGGCATCTGGCCTGGAAGTACCACAGCCACCTCAAGGACCAGATGACTTCATGAACACGCGGCCCCTGGATGCCGCCCAGATGTGCCAGCCTCGGGCTGGTGGCTGCCATGCCTGGCCCCACTGGATAGACCCCAGCACCGGGCCAGGATGACTGGGACCCACCTCTGGATGCTGCCACTGCTCCTCAGTTTTTTTTTTTTTTTTTTTTTGCAGTACTGGGGGTTGAACCCAGGGCCTCACGCCTCCATGCTCTGCAAGTGCTGGACCACTGAGCTGTACCTCAGCCCATTTTTTTTACTTTTTGAGACAGGGTCTCACTAAATTACGCAGACTGCCTCTGGTCTCGAACTTGCGATCCTCCCGCCTCCACCTCCCGAGCCGCTGGGATTACAGGCGTGCGCCACCACGCCCGGCCATGCTCCTCAGTTATTGTTGTGTCTGTTCTTCCTAAGACGGTGACTCCATTGTGCCCTACCTGCCCAGCTTGGCTGACATGGTGGCCATGTCCCCACAGCCCTGTCTCCACCTCCCCTGTCTCGGCTGGGAGGGCAGAGGCTTCACAAAGGAAATCTGGTCACCCCCACCCCCTGCACCTACTCTGTGGGGGCCCCAAATGCGGCCAGTGGTGGAGACCTGCTTTCTACAGTGAAGCAGAGTGAAGCCAACGTCTTCAGGAAGAGACCCAGGAGCAGAAGTTCCCACCGCAGGGCACGACGGGAGAAGGCAGCCATCAGGATGGAGCCATCGCCTGAGAGGCCCCTGGTCACTGCCTGGAGGAGCCCAGGGACAAGTTCACCCTCCAGAGCCCTCGTGATCCAGGCTGCTGCTGGGTTCCCCAAACCCCCTCCTCCATCCCCAGAAGGCCCTGGGGCTCCCTGCAGCACCAGCCTTTCTCCCATGACACCTGCAGTTGCACAAACATGCCCGAGGACTGCAGGACCCTCTCCCTCTCTGTCCCCCCTCTAGTCACACAGGAGCCCGGGTTCACTTTTCCCACAAGCCGTCCTTCCACCCGGAATGCTCACCGGCTTCCGTTCTTCCCAGCATCCCCCGGTCCCCATCCCCAGGACACGCTGGGCACCCCTGTCACCAGTGGTGGATCTGCCACTCCCAACAGATGGGTCTCTGAGGGCAAGACCCCCTCCTCCCACGCCTTGTATCCTCAGCCCCAGCAGATAGGCTGCATGCAGTAGGCGCTCAGTAAATGTCTGAGTGAAAATGAATGAATGAAAAGAGGTCCAAGAACAGGTGGAGCTCCTGACCTGCCACAGGGACATGGAGGAAGTTCTGCCTGCGAACTGAAACCTGGTGGTCTGGGTCTGTGACGGAGAGTCCATGGGACGGCGACCTGGCGATGACCAGCACCTGGCACACCCACTGCCAGCCATGCCCCAGGACCAGGGCAGATGCAAATCCTCTCCTGACACCTCGCCGCCACCCTGGGAGGGGCAGACACACTGCCCAAGCCCTCAGCTCCCTGAGCCCAGGGATTTGTTACATGAATTAGCTCGCATCATTATGGATGCCGAGGAATCTCACAATGGTTTCTGAAGCTGGAGACCCAGAAAAACCAGCAGAGTGAATCTGTCCCAGTGTGAAGACCTCAGGAATGGGGAAGCCAATGGCGTAGCTCTCGGTCTGAGGCTAAAGGCCAAGGGCAGGGCGGAGGGCACTAGGGCGAGCCCAGGAGTCCTGACATCCAAAGGCAGGAGAAAGAGGGCATCATAATGCCAGAAGACAGAGGCAGAATTCACCTTTGCTATGGCTTGAAAGGGCTGGGATTTAGCTCAGTTGGTAGAGCGCTGCACTGCAGTCTCTGAGGTCCCGGGTTCAATTCCCACCACCACAAAAATGGGAGAAGGACCTGGCATTCCACTCCCAAGGCAATCCTGAAACAATCAGCCATTGAAAACCCTATGAGGGTCGCTATGAGTCGGAGACCAACTCGACAGCACCTAACAACAACAACAACAACAATGGCTTGAAAGTGTCCCCTAAAAGTTCATGTGTTAGAAACTGAATCCCCAAATTCATATGTTAGCAGCACTTCAAGATGGAGCCTTTGGGAGTTTATGGGGATTCCAGGAGGTCATGTGGGCGAGACCCCAGGTGGCATTAGTGGCTTTGTAAGCTGAGAGGGACCTGACCTAGCACATTTTCTCTCTTGCCATATGATGTCCTTATGATGCAGCAGAAGGGCCTCACTGTATGCTGAGCCGATGCCAGTCCCATGCTCTTGGATGTCCTGGCCTCCAGAACTGTGGACCAAATAAACTTTTTTTTTTTTTTTTTTCCTGTTCTGGGGGTTGAACCCAGGGCCTCATGCCTGCATGCTCTGCAAGTACTGGACCACTGAGCTACACCCCCAGCCCATTTTTTTTTTTTACTTTTTGAGACAGGGTCTTGCTAAATTACGCAGACTGCCTCTGGTATCGAACTTGTGATCCTCCTGCCTCCGCCTCCCGAGCCGCTGGGATTGCAGGCGTGCGCCACAGCGCCTGGCTCAAATAAACTTTTTATAAATCACCCAGTCTTGGGTGTTCAGTCATAGCAACAGAAAATGAAGACACCACTCTTCCACCTTTCTGTTCCACGTGGGCCCCCGGCTTCTTACATGGTACCTACACACGTTGAAAGCTGATCTTCCCCACTCTGTCCACCAACTTACACGCCAAGGCAGCCCAACCATTCCTAACAAACACCAAACCACATGAGTTTCTCTTTCAGCAGGAGAGACAGCCTCAGTGCCTACCAAAGCATTGAGAATAATTAGTGCTTTATCCGCTATCTAGGTAACCCTTAATCCAGTCAAGTTGACACTCCAACCGTGGCAAGTCCACCCCTTCTCACCCTGATATCCACACACGTCTCCTCAAACCATACTTAATTTCAAAATGAAGACAAGGACATGGTCATGGTTCCATCTAGAGTGAGCAACTATTCTACTTACAACCAAATGTACTCATCCCTCCCCTGGCACAGGAGGTAGAGCCCTTCAGTGATGTTTATGTAGACCTTTAACTTAAAACACTATGATGCAAAATTAACAATGACCAAATACTGATATAAACTCATCCCATGTTATATAAAATATAAGAGAGAGGAAAAAACAAAGATATTTGCTCAGTATATGTACACATACACACGAAGATATCCTTAACAAAATAGGACGCGCTAGTGGCAATTGCAGCCCTGGTTTCTGTAACTGGTCACATGGTCATAGCTAGTATTTATAACTACCTTCTACCTGTTCTGTATTTCCTTTCCCTACAGCAGGCACCTCATTAGGTCATGGTTCTTTACCTGGCAGGGTAACCCACACCTTCATTCCCAGAGAGTCTGGTCCATTCATAGTTCTTCCTGGAAACCCCACTGACCTTAATCATGGAGTATGGCAATACTGAAAGATGTGCTAAGGGGTCTCCTGTCTGCCAGGCATACTCTTCTAATTTCCCCTCGGGAACCTGATCAGTCACCCCGCCAACAGCCTTACTCTCCTCCTGGCCTGCTCATTCAGAGGCATGAGGAGCCCAAAGCGGCTGCGTGGCTGGCGTAACTTCCAATTCAATGTTGTTGTTGTTAGGTGCCACCGAGTCGGTATCCAACTCATAGCGACCCTCATAGGGTTTTCAATGGCTGACTGTTTCGGGATTGTCTTGGGAGTGGATTGCCAGGTCCTTCTCCCATTTTTGCGGTGCTGGGAATTGAACTCAGGACCTCAGAGACTGCAGCGCAGCGCTCTACCAAATGAACTAAATCCCAGCCCTCCAATTCAATGGACTCTGCTATTTCTCCTGGCGGGGACACTCTCCCTCTGGAGTAAGACGTCTAGGCCAACAGAGTATAAAATCATGGGAACCAGAAGCAATAATCTTACGAGTGGCTCACTAGGGGTCATGGTGAGTGGTATCACCCTCATTTCCACCCCTTTACTTCTGGATCTGTGAATTGTGGCTATAGAGGAAAGAGCACCATATATTGGACACTAATTCAGGGCAGGGGGCTGGAATTTAGCTCAGTTGGTAGAGCACCGCTCTGCAGTCTCTGAGGTCCCGAGTTCGATTCCCAGAACCACAAAAATGAGACAAGGACATGGCAACCCACTCCCGAGGCAATCCCGAAACAATCAGCCATTGAAAACTCTATAAGGGTCCGACTATGAGTCGGATACGACTTGACGGCACCTAACAACAACAATTCAGGGCACAGACAGCTTTCTGGAGAACCTTGGCCCAGCCCTGTTAGGTACTGCCACCTAGCTGGAGCTGGGACTGTGTCTTCAGAAGATCATTCCCCCATTCGATCAAGCCAGCTGCTTCAGGATAGTGAAGAACACGGTGAGACCACAGAATCCCAGAGCATGAGCCGGCTGCTGTACTTCTTTGGCTGTGAATGAGTTCCTTTGTCAGAAACAATGCTTTATGGAATACCGTGAGGGTGAGGGCAGTCTGAGTCCACAGATGACAGTTTTGGCAGACAAATCCATATCCAGAGCCAGTCTCTACTTCAGTAAGGACAGAACACTACTTCTAAGATGATAGACATGGCACAATGGCGATCGACCTGCCTGCCCCTAGTGACGTCCTCATGAGCAGTGCCATATTGGGAGCTCAGTGTTGGGCACTCAGGAGTGGCTACGGCCAGAACAACCTTGGTGACCAAAATTCAGGTTTCCGACCCCATGCATAACTTCCCTTTCTGCCACCACGGCCACTTTGCTCCTAAGCTCATTGTGTGAGGACAGGGGTGGCTGGGGTTGACTAGGATCCACAGGACAGGACATCCTAGCTACTTGATAATGAAAGTGTTCTTCTACTGAGGTCATCCTCTGGTGACCAGGCACATGACACAAACATCTTCATGTCCTTTTCCACTCAGGGAGGTCTCATCCACATACCTTTTCCCCATATTTCTTTGTAACCAATTTCCCAATAGTACTCTGTCCAAGTCAAATCTCTGGCTCATCGCCCATCTAGCTATTTCTCCCTCTGAGCAAAATGCGCAGCCAGGGACACTGCCCAAAATTCTTTCCATTGAGAAGATTTCCCTTCACTCCCGTCCTTCAGGGATGTCCCCAAAAGGGGTGGTAGCACTGTAGCTGTCCACTTTCAGATGGTCCGCACATGGTGCAGAACCATCTGTAAGCCAGGCCACCTGTAAGAGTCTTCCCTTCCCCCACTGACTACTCACAGGGAATTTCCTGTGGCTCCTCCCAGTGTGGGCAATGGGGGCAGAAGGTATTATAGCGGAAGTAGGAAACATGGACATTTGGGCCACCTCTTCTTGTAACTTACTGTGTCTTTGGGACCCGCTCAGCCCAATCACATGTATACCTCTTTCATTTGACCATGGACTGCTGCTCCGCATGTCCAGCTTTATGGCTTAGTGGGTCAGAGGGAAATGTGCCAGGCCATGGTCAAAGGCTCACTTTCCACCAAGGCCCCGTAGCAGGCCAAGAGTTGTCTCTCAAAAGGAAAATAGCTTTTGGGGGATGAGGACTGGGCTTTGTTGCCAAATCCCAAAGGCCTTTGCTATGATTCACACAGAGGGGCCTGCCCCAGGCTCCAGCCAGTCTCCCTATCTGCCACTGACCTCAAGGCCCATTGGAACTGCTGGAGCTGTGACTCAAGCTGCAGGGCAGCCTGGATCTGCTCTAGAACCTTCTCTTGGTCGGGGCTCCACTCAAAACTATTAGATTTTTAGGTCATTACTGAGTGTGAGCCTGTGGCATCCGTTCCCATCAGATCTCGGAAGCTAAGCAGGGTCGGGCCTGGTTAGTACTTGGATAGGAGACTGCCTGGGAATACCAGGTGCTGTAGGCTTGGGAGAAGAACCTGGCAACCCACTCCCAAAAATCCGCTGCTGAAAACCCTATGAACAGTAGAGAAGCACTGACAATAACGTTTCACCTGTTGTACATAGGGTCGCTATGAGTCGAATACCAACTCAAGGGCACCTAACAACAACAACAGCAACTGAGTGTGAATGAGTGGGCTGGGCTGGAGTAACACACCCACATCAGGAAATGTGCTTCCATCAAAATCCACATAGGTCACTAACTTTATGGCTCTTTCTTGGTTGTGGGAGGTCCAGATGCAACAATTTAGAAGGGGTGTCTTGGAATACCCCACGCTGCTGGACCCCTAGAAATTTCCCTGAGGCACAGAGCCCTTGAATTTCAGTAGGACTTATTCCCCACCTTCTGACACGAAAATGTCTTACCAAGAAGTTCAGAGTGGTTTTTACTTCTTGCTCACTTGGTCCAACCAGCACAATGTCATCAAAGTAGCGGGCCAGGGTGACGTGTTGTGGAAGAGAGAGACGATCAAGCTCCCTATGAGTTAGACTGTGACGTGGCATCGGAGAGTTGAGGTACCCCTTAGGTATGACAGCGCAAGAGCACTTCCGGCTCTGCCAGCAAACTGCTTCTGGTGGGCCTCCTGGCCAGGGATGGAGAAAAGGGCATCTGGCAGGTCAAGAGCTGCGTTCCAGGTACCAGGAGGTAGTCATTTGCTCAAGCAAGGAAGCCACATCTGGTATAGCAGCTGCAACTGGAGTCACTGCTTATGGAAACTCATTCTCCAGGCTCCATCTAGCCTTTGCACAGGCCAAAGGAGGGAGGTGAACGGGGGTGTGATAGGAATCCCCGTCATTTTTTTTTATTAGAAATTTTTAATGTACATCATAATGTGATTCATTTTGACATGCTTTTCGTTGTGACAATTTTCATACATGCAATTTGATAAGCATTATTCATATAGGTTACCCCTTACCCTCCTCTATGATTCCCCCCTCCCCCCCTTCCTATCTAAGTTTCCCATCCAAGTCTTCTCTATCTTTTACTATATGGTATTTTTCTATATGTCCTTGGGTTCCATTTCTATTTCCCCCCTCATTTTTCAAGTCCTTGCTGGGGCGCTAATCTCTGTGATCCATCTATGGATGCGATGTTGCTTCTGCATTGCTGTCTCCCTAGGGGGAGGGAGCTCTGGTGGCTTCCCTTTGACCTTTGCCACTATAGCAGACCCCACTCCACAGCTTAGGGAACCAACGTAAGGATTCTGCCAGACCAACAGCTGGCCCCCAGGACCCACTTACTCCTGCTCATTTCAGTTCTGAGTGACCAGTTTGCTATTAGGTCTGGCCTACAGAGAAGAACGGGCTGGGATTTAGCTCAGGTGGTAGAGCGCTGCGCTGCAGTCTCTGAGGCCCCGAGTTCAATTCCCAGCACCGCAAAAATGGGAGAAGGACGTGGCAACCCACTCCCAAGGCAGTCCCAAAACACTTAGCCATTGAAAACCCTATGAGGGTCACTATGAGTCGGGCATGACTTGATGGCACCTAACAACAACAACAAACCGAGAAGAGCAATCGCTGGCCTCTTCAAGGGTGCTGGACCTCCTTACCCAAGCAACTTCCCAGAGTGCTGGAGGGAGGCTACTGAGGATGTCTGACCCAATTATACGTTCTGGGACTAGAAAAACCACCAAAAGATATGGTTCGGGACCCGTCAGACTTCCTGTGAGCTGGATTTGACCTGAAACTCTATAGATCACAGGATTTCAATCAGCCTCTTTCTTACCAGAGGGTCTCTTGGAATCAATGTCAGTGCAAACCAGTGTCCAGTAGCCCCAGAAGGGCCCAATGCACAGGCACCCTGGTCAAAGGCCATAAGACCCTTGGAGGAAGCTAGTGGAAAGATTGTTGCTGTTGTTAGGATCCAACTCACAGTGACCCTATGTACAACAAAACGAACAATTACCTGACACACAATCTTTTTTTTAATGTTTAAGCCCATTGTTGCAGCCACTGTGTCACATCTATCAGTTTGTCATACTGTGGGGGCTTGTGTGTTGCTGCGATTCTGAAAGCTATGCCATTGGTATTTCATATATCAGAAGGGCCACCCATGGTAGACAGGTTTCAGCTGAGTTTCCAGACTAAGACAGATTGGGGAGAAGGATCAGAAAGCCCACTCCCAAAACAATTAGCAATTAAAAACCCTATGAGTAGCAAAGATGGAAAGATTAGCAGTATAAATTTTTGTTAGTGTTCCGGGGTTCTAACTCAGGGGGATCTGGCTTCCACAATGCGCGAGGCTCAGGTCTGGGAACTGACTGAGAGGCCCCGAGTCTCTGAATGATTTGAGCTGGGCTTCAGTTCACTCACCCTGGGGTTTCTGCTTGCTCAGTCAGGGAAGAAAGCAGCAGGCTCCCCATCTAATTCACTCCTGGACGCGCCATGATTAACTTGCCAGCGCTGCAGGTCTGCAGGAATCAGACAACGCTGATTGCTGCCTTGCCTCTCCTGTCCATTACAGTAATTACTAATTCCAGCCACTTTGCCTTTGGAGGGTGAGCGCCGCCACCTGGCCCCCGGCACCCTAGGACCCAACTATTCCCAACTGCATTTCAGTGCTGTGACTGCGAGGCTGCGTTCGCCTAAGGTTCTGGCTTAGGGAAGGACAATCGCAGAGCTCTCCATGGGTATTAGACCTCCTCCCCCAGATCTCCTCCTGCAGTGGGAAGTAAGTCTTCTGGACCCTCCCCGAGTGGGTAGGTTTAAGTGACCGATACGCTCTAGAACTCCAGCCTCTCTAAGCTCTGCACCCTTTCCTCTCTACTAAACCCTGAGAGAACGGCCATCCCCAGGTCACCCACCGCGAACCAGCCTTTGATCCACGTTCCCGCCTACCTACCAACTGGACTCCTGTGTATCTCCCGGAGCTGCGACGCTAAGTGTGGAATCTCAACTCCAGTACATTCAACCTCATCCAACATTTTGCTCCTTTAGCCGCGCTCCCACACCCTCAGACCCATCCCCACCAGCTTCTCAGTTCCCACTGTAGGAATGAGAAAACTCACTCGCTCTTCTGGAGTGCGGAGTACCTATCTCCTCATGGGTCACACTGTCTGTGCCACCTTTAGGGAGAGGGGGCTCACAGGTAAAGATACTTTGCTCCTTGAAGAGGGGGTAACAAGCTGGGCGTGGTGGCGCACGTCTGTAATCCCAGCAGCTTGGGAGGCGGAGCCAGGAGGATTGCAAGTTCGGGACCAGAGGAAATCTATGTAATTTAGCGAGACCCTGTCTCAGAAAGTAAGGAAAAAAAATAAAAGGGCTGGGGGTGCAGCTCAGTGGTCCAGCGCTTGCAAAGCATGCAGGCATGAGGCCCCGGGATCAACCCCCAGTACCACCAAAAAAAAAAAAAAAAAAAGAAGAGGGGGTAACAAGATCACAGGCAGAAGATACAGATGCTCCCAATACGAGGCGCACATTTTTGAACAACCCGAATGGCCCCAACAGAGCCGCCAGCTGCAGGTGGCCACGCGTGGCTGGTCTAGCAAGTGGTGTTCACAACAGGGGTGGGGTAGAGACCTCATCACCGTAGGGCTTTCCGACACTGGGACACTGAAGCCTTACTTGGCTGTCTTTTCCCACATGTGGGGTTCACGTCCCAACCTCCTTGTCCTGGACCCATATCACCCACTGCTTCCCTCCTCTTCCAAGGGGCGCCCTGGGGTGGCAGAAGCTCCCAGACTCCTCCACAGCAGATTCAAGAGAGGGAAGCTTGGGGTCCCCCATGTGTCTGTCAGTTTGCTGTGCTGTGGGGCTTGTGTGTTGCTGTGATGCTGAAAATGATGCCACCAGTATTTCAGATACCAGCAGGGCCACCCATAGTGGACAGGTTTCTGCTGAGCTTCCAGATTAAGACAGACTAGGGAGAAGGACCTGGCAACCCACTCTCAAAACAAGTAGTCATTGAAAACCCTATGAGTAGCAGAGAAGCACTGTCAAATGTAGCGCTGGAAAATGAGCCCCCCAGGCTGGAAGGCATTCCTGAAATGGCCAAGGAAGAGTTGCCTTCTCAAAATACAGTTGACTTTAATGACGGGAATGGGACCTCCATTTGCTGAGGTGGCACAACTCAAAATGAGACGAAACATAGTGGCTGCAACAATGGCTCAAACATAAAAAGATCACATGCCGAGCACAGGGAACTGTTTCATTCTGTTGTATATACAGTCGCTATGAGTCAGCTTTGACTCGACGGCGCCCAACACTAACAAGCTTGGGTTGAGGTCTGGTCCAGCGCTTGTTGACAAACTGTTCCCTCGTGCCCTGATGCTCAGGCCTGCCACAAACCCCCACGCCCCACATTGCCCAAGACCCAGGCTTCCACCGCCAGCAGAGCCAGGCTGAGACTTGGCAGATTCTCTTGCTCAACGCTTCAGGGAGGCCCGGAAAGCCTAAGCCTCCCGCTGCTCATGTGGTCCGCTGTCCATCTCAGACTCAATGTCCTTACTGTCGGACAACGAACACAACTTCTATAACACAGCAGCAGGAAGCTGCTCCGAGGCCCCAGGAAGTGACCCCAAGATGGACTCCCGGTAAGCACCTCGGTCTCACGGTTCTCTCTAGGGCAGGGCTCAGAGTCAACCTCACCGCCAAGGAGGACCGGCCACAATTACCCCACCCTTGCCCTCACGTGGAGCAACAACCAGCGAGGACTCGATTCTTCCCTTAGCCTTTCCTCAGAAAGTAGCTACAGACGACCTGGCAGCATGCATTTGCTTCAGAATAATCCAGCGTGTATGGAAGCCTATCTGTGTGTACACTTCTGCACGGGTGTGTTTGCACACGCGTGCATGTGGGAAGGCGTACGTATGTGTGCATGTCTTGGCCCTCGAAGTTGATGAGGGAACTTGAGGACCCGTGATACCCTCCCTTCCACTTTGGTATATGTTTGAAATTTTCCATAAAAAAATTTTTTTTTTTTCATTAGAGCCGGGCGCAGTGGCACACGCCTGTAATCCCAGCAGCTCAGGAGACAGAGGCAGGTTTGCAAGTTCGAGACCAGAGGCAGTCTGCGTAATTTAGCAAGACCCTGTCTCAAAAAAAAAGTAAAAAAAAAATAGGCTGGGGTGCAGCTCAGTGGTCCAGCACTTGCAAAGCATGCAAGCATGAAGCCCTGGTTTCAACCCCCAATACTGCTAAAAAAAGTTTTTTTCATTAGAAAACTTCACATTGCCAGGCATAGTGACACAGGCCTATAACCCCAGCACTTAGGAGGCAGAAACAGGAGGGTCACAAGTTCCAGCCTGGGATACATAATGAGTTCTAAGCAAGCCTGGGTCTCAAACAAACAAACAAACAAACAAAAAGTTAACCCACAAGCCAAGCATGGTGGTACATGCCTATTATCCCAGCTCTAGGGAGGAAGAGGCGGGAGGATCGCAAGTCTGAAGCCAGCCTGGCTATGTAGGGAGGCCCTATTTCAAAAAAACCAAAAATATTAGCTGGGTGCGGTGGCACACACCTGTAATCTCAGCAGCTCTGGAGGCAGAGGCAGGAAGATCGCAAGTTCGAGACCAGAGGCAGTCTGCGTAATTTAGTGAGACCCTGTCTCAAAAAGTAAAAAAATGGGCTAGGGGTACAGCTCAGTGGTCTAGCACTTGCAAAGCATGCAAGTGTGAGGCCCGGGGTTCAACCCCCAGTACCACAAAAAAATAAATAAATAAAAATTTAAAAGTAAAAAAAAAAATTGGGGCCGGGCACAGTGGGCATGCCTATAATCCCAGTGGCTCAGGAGGCAGAGGTAGAAGGATCACAAATTCAAGACCAGAGGCAGTCTTGCATAAGTTAGTGAAACCCTGTCTCAAAAAGTAAAAAAAAAATGGGCTGAGGATGCAGCTCTGTGGTCCAGCATGCAAGGGAGCATGCAGAGCATGCAAGGGAGAGGCCCTGATTTCAGCCCACAGTACTGCAAAAAAAATAAATAAATAAAAATAAAAATAATTAATACATGCTGCCTGAAGGGAAGGTGAAGGCAGTAGAGATGGCACACTGTGCTGGTTATGGGCTTAGCTGACAAAATCTGAGTTAGAGATTGGACTTCGCCATTCAGTGGCAGTGAGACCTTGTCCAAGAGAAAGGGATGGGGGCTCTCAGGAAGTGTCCAGAGTTCACATATCAGATCAGGGCCCACATGAGCATGTTCCAGAAAGCCATGGCCCACTATGACTGTGGTCAGCACGCCCATCAGCACCCTCTGCAGCGCAGTGCCTGGCACCTGCTATGGGCGGGCCTTGAACTCTTCCATTGGGAAGGATGCTGTTCTGGGAAACGAAAGAACTGCATTGAGAGCCCCAAATGAAAGTCTCTTCAAGCCAGATCTCATCGGTCTGCTTATAGGGGAAGGGAAGGCCTGTGCCTCTCCAGGGAGACTGAGGCACACCTGGGCCCGCCCTTGTGTTTCTATCTGATAAAACTCACAACAAAAAGATAAATCCGCCAGGCATGGTGGCCTGTAATCCCAGTGTCTTGGGAGGCGGAGGCAGGAGGAGCACAAGTTCGAGCCCAGAGGTAGTCTGCGTAACTTAGAGAGACCCTGTCTCAAAAAGTAAAAAAGGGCTGGGTGTGCAGCTTAGTGGTCCAGCACTTGCAGAGCATGCAAGCGCGAGGCCCTGGGTTCAATACCCAGTACCACAAAAAATAAATAAATAAATAAATAAATAAATAAATAAATCCGTCCATACACACCAGCCACATCCTATTTCCTGAGAAGCTTTGGTACAAAGTTCCAAGACTAAACTTGTGAACCTCATAAGAGAGGCTTGGCCAAATGCATCTGCAGGGATGTTTCCATCCATGGAGAAGGAGGCAGTGGGTGCAGGGGAGCAGGATCGGCACAGCAGCGTGACACACATCACCCTTGGGGAGCCGCGGACAGCGGAGCTGACCTCCAGCAGAGGGGAGAAGGTAAACAACTATGCTGATTCCAAGTTTTACACAGCAGCCTGAGGAGCCCACTGAAAGGCGGGGACAGCCTCGCTGAAGCAGCCCGAAGTACGCAGCCTCACCAGCCTCACAGCTCCCAAGTGACTTCGCGGGGGGTGCGTGCCAGGCAGGACCACTTCCTCCTAAGCCCCTGAAAACTGCCTCTGCTCCTCAAGGCCAGCTTGCCCCCTGCTGGGGCCTGATGTGCTACTGCTTCTGTTGGCTCTTCTTCTAGGGTGGTGCCCAGGCTGGGCAAGAAAGGGAAGACTTGTTGCTTTAGGTGACTCCATACCGCCCCATCTGCAAACGCACACACACACACACACACACACACACACACACACACACACCCTCCATCTACCGGACAAAGCGCTCCCCACAGAAGAAAAAAACAGTAGGAGAGGAGGAGAAGGAGTGGTGCTTCAATGATCTAATCCAGCCCATCACGCTGCAGCTGCCTGGCCCATGACCTCAGTGCTGGGGACAGTAACCAACAGCAACAGCCAGGCTTTGACAGTCTTGGTCCACAGCCCTGGCTGTGCAATTTGGGTAAGTTGCCCACCCTCTCTGGATCTCTGCTGGCAAAGGAAGGGTTGGCATAGCTGAGTGCCTTGTAAGCCCTATGGGTTTTCCCGAATTCTGCAACTCCTTCCATCTTGCCACTAATACTTAATCTAGCACCTTCTGCCTCGCAGAGGGGGAGGCTGGTAAGGTTAGGAAGGTGTGGGGTGGAGGGAGAAGCAACACCCCCTCCCTTGCCTGCAGCTCTCACACCCAACAACCAGGGAGGACAGCCTCCCCCCAAACCACACTGCCCTCCCCCCAGAAAGTCTTTCCAAGGACATCAAGCCTTAGTCATGGGGGATGGCGCTCTTACCATGAACACCTGTTAAAACTCAGCTCATGAGCGGTTTCTGATGCTACCGGCTGAAGTGTTTAATTAAATATTACTCACTCAGGAAGCAGCCCCTGCCAACTCACCACCAAACTGTGCAGTTTGTTTTCAGAGAAAGAGGCAGAGGAGAAACGGAGGAGCTGGGGCCCTCCTGGGCTGGCACAGGCAGGGGCTTCCCTAGTGGGGTGCCCGCTGGTGCCAGGATGGCCTGCTTTCCAGAACCAGGCGAAGGTGCTCTCGGGAGCCAGTGGGCAGCCCCAATGCCAGTTACCACGGATGAGGTGGGGGCGCGCGCGCACAGACACACACACACACACACACACACACACACACACACACACACACACACACACCCTTCCTCACCCAGGCACACACAGAGATGCACGCCACGCATACACAGAAACACATACAGGTCAACTCACAGAAACACGCAGCAGGCCCGTACACACTCGTGTAGACACACTCATGCCGCAGAAGTACGCTCAACTCCCCCCCACATCAGACCCAAAACGCTCACAGACAGACACACGTTCATTCACACACACTCAGGCGCTCATGCACGCATTCGAACACACACAACTTCTTGGCCAGCCAGCGCCTCGCCGACCCCTGTTTGCCGTCCATCACTTGAACTTGACCAGGACAATGAGCAGGTCCCTGCCCACCCCGCCAGCGCGAAGCGACCCACGCCGCGGTTCCACCAAGTCCCAGGCAGCTCTTGGGTTTCTGTTTCCATCGATTTCCTGACTTGACGCTCGGCTCTCCCTCCGTGGCCGGGTGAGTGGCGCCGCCTGGGGTGTCGGCTGGGGGGGGCCCCCCCGGAGAGGCGCTGCGGGCAGGCCGAGGGGCCCCGAGGGGCCAAGTCGGCCCGCGCGGTAAACCAGGGCACAGACTGGCGGGAAAGGTGAAACGAACCGAGCCCAGGGGTCGAGTAGGCTGGGCAGCACCCCGTTGGAGGCGGGGAAGTCCTGGGGACCCCAGAGCGTCCCGGCTCTCCGAAGCTGGCGGGGGCCGCCGTGCGCCCCAGACCCCGCTCCGGGCTGCAACCGCGGAGGCTCGGTCCCCGCGCGGCGCCCAGGTCTCGGCCCCGCAGGTGGGACCCAGGGGGCGCCGCCCTCCGCTCCCCGGGCAGCGCCGAGCCCCGCGCTCCCCGCATCCCCCGGGGCGGACGCCCACACGGACCCCGCGCTCGGCCCCGCACCCTCCCCAGCCCCGCAGCGCCACGGGCCCCGCGCCCACCCTCACCCGCTCCCCAGCCGGGCCGCGCGCCCACCCACCGCGTCCTCGGCGTCCGGCGCCGCCTGCCGCGCCCGGGAACCGCCGCTCTTGGGGCCCTGGAGGCTCGCGGCGCCCCGGGCCGCGCCCGCCGCAGGGAGCGAAGTCGCCTCCTCCTCGCGGCCCCGGCGCCAGCGCGCAGCCTGATTCCTCCTGCGAGCGCGCGGGCCGCCCAGCGCCACTTCTGAGCCGAGGAGAAAAAGCAACGGATGGTTTTAAAGTGGAAAAAAAAAAAAGAAAAAAAAAAAGAGAGAAACGCGCCGGGGGCGGGGCCACCTCGCCCCTACCTCGCCCCCGCCCCGTGCGCCCCGCCCCGCCCCGCCCCGCCCCGGCCTCCCTCCGCCCCGCCCCGTCTCGGGCCTCCGGGCTGCGAGCGCCGCGGGGCACACGGGGCGCTAGGGAGCGCGGAGGCGGAGCGGAGGGGGGTGGCCGGGTCTGGGGTGTCACGTGCCCGGCGCTCGCGCGGTGGTCCCAGCCGCCCGCGCCTTCCGTCCGGCGAGGCCGACCCCTCCTGGAGGTCGCCCCCGGCTCTCGAGGCCGCGGCCCTGATTCCCGGCTCTGGCGTCTGCTGGGACGATTGTGGCGTTGCCAGGCCCTCTGGAGGCGTTTTTGGGAAAGGCGGTTGGAGAGGCCTGGGTTGCAACTACGGCAGAGTTGTGGCAGTACCAGGCCTGGAGTGGAGGGTAGGGACTCACTCATTTAAAAAAAAAAATAATAATAATAATCCTTTTGAGAGAGTGGGAGTTGTTCCTGTAACCTCGGGAGCTGGGCTTTGCTAGCATTATCTGAAGTTCAGCAGTGTAAGGTCCTGTAATGCTAGGGTACAGGGGAGCCTTACGTATATGGCATAATCCCACAGTAGTGTGTCCGTCCTCACTTCTGTTTCTGCACCCACAGGGACAGAAGTCTCAGGACTTCGAGATCCCGAGGGCCCGGACACATGGGTATCTGCAGTGCCTAGGCAGCCCCGAGCATAGGGCAGTATGTGCTCCCTGGAAGCTTGAATGAATGAATGAGGTACTGCCTGGCACAGTCCCTGCCACGGAGGGCTTCACATAGAGTGTCCTGTGATTCTAGCTCATCCAAGGAATTTTCCTCCCTAAAGTGCAGTCACTTGGGACTGGAGCGATGTTAAAGAAATTACTGTTTAAAGAGCACAATCCCCTTACATTTCCCCATCCCCGTGTGCCCTGTCCAATGAAGAGGGGGGGCAGCTGCTGGAGAAGCTGTCACACTGTGGTTTCTGTGGTCGGTTAATCTTTACCATAACCCTGTGAGGGCGGGGCGATTCTTAAAATCATTGTAAAGATTCAGCAGTGACTGGCCCAAGGCTGGGCTATAGCACAACTTGGAACCCATCTTGGTGATTAGATTCCAAAGTCTGGTGTCTTCACCTCACTGTGCCGCCAGTCAGTTTGATTTAGCTTTGGTTTGACTCCAGAATAAAAATAAAAATGTTCCACTCACTGCTGTGGACAAGGTAGGACTGAGTGGGTGCTCTGACCTCTCCAGTGACTTTCTAGGTTCACGTTGTCAGTTGGGTCAGGTGGTCAGCATTGTCAGTGGCTCAGGTGTGCTTCCAACTTAAAAGACAGCCAGGTGTGGCTCCCCTGGAATCCCAGCACTTGGAGGGCTGAAGCAGGATAATCTCCAGTTCAAGGCCAGCCTGGACTACATTTGTAGTTAGGTGCTGTGGAGTCGGTATCCGACTCATAGCGACCCTCTGTACAACAGGGGAAACACTATTGTCAGTGCTTCTCTGCTATTCATAGGGTTTTCAATGGCAGATTGATTTTTGGGAGGGGGTTGCCAGGTCCTTCTCCCAAGCCTACAGCTTCTGGTGTTCCCAGGCGGTCTCCCATCCAGGTACTAACCAGGCCTGACCCTGCTTAGC